>CM059316.1:2620000-2805000 GCA_030340665.1 Neosalanx taihuensis | reverse complement strand
CCCAAAGCAGGGCTGTGACACAACAAGCTCCCTGGTATTTCAGTCACACTTCCATGACTCAGTTGCCACGGCAGAAGAAGGCTGTTCTCTGGGTTTTTTCTGACACTGTAAACCAGGGGTCTCCAACCCTGGTCCTCAGGGCCCACTGTCCTGCATGTTGTAGATGTTTCCCTGCTCCAACACACCTGATTCAAATAAATGAGTCATTATGAAGCTCAGCAGAAGCCTGATAATGACAATTCATTTGAATCAGGTGTGTTGGAAGGGGGAAACATCTAAAACATGCAGGACAGTGGGCCCTGAGGACCAGGGTTGAGAACCACTGCTGTAAACTATATTGAAACTCCCTGCGTCAAAGTCTATTCTTTCGATGGTGAGTAGTTCCCTCGTTTGCAGACGCTTGAGACGCAATTCGACGGAGGGGACGGCGGACCTCCTCGCGCGGTCGACCGAAAGCGTCCGTCCGCGAGGATTCCTTCAGCTCGGCCCCGTGATAGGTCAGCCGCGATAGGTCAGCCGTGCTGTCTCTTACCTGGCGGTGACCTCCAGGAGGGCAGGCGTTGACCCCTGGCCATCTCTCCTCACATCTCCAGCTCTCTCGGGGGTCTTCGTGCCTCTCAAAGGGTTCTCCACGTCCAATCTACCGCCGCATCTGGGAGCTCATGCCTTCCCGGCTCCCTTCCCCCTGGTCACCGCAGGGTTGCGGACGAGTGTTCCCCAACCTCTCACCCAGCCATCAGTCACATATTTCCCCAGACATAATGACAGCGTCAAACAAGACCTAGTGACACCACAGCCTCCGAAATAAGGCAGAGGCCATTATGAGGAAACTAGATAACAAGATAAAACGTCATGTTTTGGACCACGTTTAAAAAGCATATGCGTGGTGTTTCAAGGGCAACTTTAAAGGTATGCCTTTCCGCCATGTTTGTTTTAAACAAAAAGACCAACCGCGCTGACAGGCAGAGGAAATTTGATTATGGCAGCTTTTTCAAATCAGGGGGTGGGGGGGGGGGGGGGGGGGGGTTAAAACATGTCTTCCGATGACCTGTCGCTTAGAAAAATCGGTCTTAGTGGGCAGTGCAAATCAACAGACCACAACTCCATTGACAATGCCACACTAAAGTAATGGAAGTAATTGGCTTAGCTTTGATGCAGTGGGAGGGGTCAGAGGGTCAGGGAGGGGAGCGGCGTAACACGACACTTCCACAGACAGCACTTAAACTTTTAAGAAAAACACAAGTGCGGCTCCTGTTTCCACTCACCTGCACGGCCGAGCGGCGAGCCCCTCTCTCTCCAGCAAGTCGCTACAGGATCTCCCCCAGTCTGCTGCTAACCCAGGGGTAACTTTCACATCGAAAAAAAACTAGCATCGCCGAAAACCCTTCGTGAATCAGAGAAGGAGGTCTCAAACAAAACACTTTAGACAAGTGGTTGTCAACCCTGGTCCTCAAGGCCCCACTGTCCTGCATGTTTTCAATGTTCCCCTGCTCCAACACACCTGATTCAAATGAATGAGTCACTATGAAGCTCAGCAGAAGCCTGATAATGACAATTCATTTGAATCAGGTGTGTTGGAAGCGGGAATCATCTAAAACATGCAGGACTGTGGGCCCTGAGGACCAGGGTTGACAACCACTGCTATAGACGACTCGGAAGAGCGCTCGATGGCCTTCCCAGAGGTCATCTGGCTGACATCAGGTGTTTGGTGGGGTTCTTTAAACGAGCGGTCGCGCGGCACCTACAGCGAAGAACCTTTGTGAATGAAAACAGCGTCGTAGCCTTAAGAGAAACACCTCCGTACATCCATTTGTCCCCGTTAAACATCTTTGACGTTTTGTTTACACATACTTGACTTTTGAAGGCCATAAATTAGGAGGTGTTTCTGTACGGAGCAGAACAGCTGTCAGACACGTTACACCGTACGAGCATTTTGAGGGAACTATTTTTCACGTGGACCAGAAGAATGCAAACAGAAAGGTCTACAGCAGAGCATTGTGCCGCTGTGACAGGGAGCGACCCGGTCCTGCCAGGCAGGGAAGGGGGCAGGCAGGGGCCGCCGAGAGGCAGCTCCCTCTGAGGTGCTGGATGGGAGATAGGGACAGACGTAGAGCCAGCCAACAGCGCCGGGATGAAGATTTGGGGGGAAAAACGGCTACGGTAACATGTCAGTTCTGATAGTTCCCAACATTCCAGAGAAAAATGTCTCTCTCTCTCCTTCACCACTCCCTCTGTAACCCCCCCCCCCCCCCCCCCCCCCCCCCCCCCACCACACGCCCTCCCCTCTCTCTCTAGCTGTCAGGTTGAGCTGCAGACAGAGGGGTCCACAGCAGGGTGGAAGCACTGCCTGTCCGTCACAGGGGCCCCCCCATAGTTCCCCGTGTACCCTGTCACACTCCAATTAAAACAGAAGCAGTGGGGAGGGGGGGCAGCGTCGTCTTTAGGCTAGGCTGGCTGCAGACAGCGCTCTGGCCCCGCCCCCCAGTCATGTGTGTCTTTGCCCCTGCCATCTCCTTTGACACATTTTCGCTGATCCATCTATGATGGATCGTCTCTCTCACCTGTCACAGTGGCATTTAGTATTATTTATTTATTTATTCGACTGAAAAGGGGAGGGGGGGGGGAGGGGGGGGGTCTGTATTTTTTAAAGCTGACGTTATTAGCGGAGACCCCGAATTTCTCACGTAATCGCAAGTCCCGCATGTTTGTATGAATAGGATGATGACTATCAATGCCTCATATTGTGTGTGCATCAACATCGCACTCACAACACAATTCCAATGCTTTGTCTGAGCCAAACTACCGCAAGCTCCGAAACCCCTTTGTGTTTGAGAGTCAAGAGAGCTGATGTTGAACAATGACAGCTGTGGGTGTAACAGGGAATTCACCTCCTCCAGCCCAGAAGCTGTGATCGTGTAGCAGCTCAGACAAGCTCCGTAAGGGGGCTGTGTTTAGGGCTGTCCGGGTCAGGCCAGAGGGGGGATGTGAAGGTGCATCAGACCCCCCATCATCATGGGGCTTCAGGAAACCACCAGCACCTCTGGCTCCGGAGGAAAAGACCATTTGAAGACCCCAAAATGCAGAACATTCAGCGCAATATCTGACTATTATTTCCGAACGCACATATGACAGCAATTGTCAAAGTTGGGAAAAGAGAACATGAAGTGTGTGTGTGTGGGGGGGGTGGTTGCAGTGGGGGGTTTGGGAAAGAGAAGGGGAGGGGAGGGGGGGGCAAAAATGTGTTCAAAATCCCCATACACGGCGCAACACACCCTTTTCCACCAAATTCCAACAAAGGAGGGAGCCGCCGATGAATGACATCCTGTGAGGTACTGTATCCCCTCACCCCAGCCTCAGCCCAGCCTCACCCCAGCCTCCCACCACAGACCTCTCACTGCCTCAATACACAAGTGCACCTGAACCGTGAAAGGAAGGTGAAAATTAAGTCTACTTTGGGGTATATAAAAAATAAACCACAACCCCTTGGCTTATCTCCCGGCTGGAACCATGCCCCTCCACTATCTGACACACTAGGAGCCAGGGAGAGGACCTGAATGGGAAACAGCATGGCCTTTTACAAAGACCTGTTAGAAACAATTAGTCCTGACCGCCGGCTTTGATTTGTCTGGGCTAATTGCCGGTTTGGCCTGAGCGAGCGGCTGTGAGGTGGCTGGGAAGCCCTGTAGCAGAGAGGGACCCTGAGGGTGAGCGATGTGCACACAATAGCCGCCTTTATTTCACATTCAGGTCCTGCAGAGTAGGTGCGCTCAAAAGGATTTAATCCCACAATTCAGACCTGACGAGAAAAGTCATTCGTATTGAAAGGTGGGGGCACAACACTGTTTCAGGTGTGCGACTCTCTCTGTCTTCTCGTCAACCTTCTGTGTCACAAGAAAATACAAAACAATGACCTCAATTGTAGTGAGTGTTTTTTACCTTCTTTTTTTTGCTTGCTTGCTTGCTTATACGACAGGAATTTACCCCTTTCCAGTCCCTTCCGACAAGCTGAGGGAAACCTGATCCACCAGGGAGAACCTCCGAGGAGTGCTTTCCCCCCTCAAAGGTCCGCATTTTTACCGAGGACAATTTGACCAGGGATACCATTCCTGCCTCCACCATACGTGAGTGATGAGAGGCCGACACCAGTAACAGCAGAGGCCATGTAAAAGGATGGCCCTGTGCAGCCCTGGATTAGAGGCAGAGGCAGGGCCTCATCCAGGCGAAGGGGGTTTATCCTCATACTTTCACCGCCCAAACAACGGCTGATGTTTCACCGGAGAAGTCAAGTCTTCGCATACCAAGTACCCGCCCCACCCCACCACCCCCCACCCCCCTCTAAAATATCACCTGCTCTACGCTCCTTTAATCACGTCAATAAGCATTCCTTCATGCAGTTTTACAACAGTTCTATCTCAGGTACAGGTAAAAGGGAAAGAATTTCCTAAACAAAAGTGAAGCAATCCGTGCAAGCCGCCGCTGACATCATGCCCCCGCAGAGACACTGGGAGGTGCATGAGGCAAGAACCTCTCTGTATGAGTTCCAGCGCGCAATAGACGGATTAGTCGGGACCTTAGTGATGAACAAGGCCATGTGCTACGCCATTCTCTCGTTTTGGCTCGTCTCTGTCAATGTACATCACCCAAAAAAACGATTGTTTATATAGCAGTCACTAAATTACCTCTGAGTAACTATGCCCACAAGAACAAAAACAATTTCAAACAGGTGCAAGTCCAAATATTATTCTTTAGGCCATTTACATTCAGTTTTTTTATGCATCCAATGTGACACGATGGTTTGCCATATGCCCTCTGCATCCTCTGCCAAGCTACATTCACATTCACAAGGGGAAACTCTTCCCCCTGCCTCCCCGGATCAGCCTGCTCTGCTGGGAAGGTCACTTCAAAGGAGCGACTGAGTCACAGGGGCAATAGAGGCCTGGGACCGACAAATGCACAAGTTGTAAAACTTAACAAGGTGTGAATGCCCTCTGGGTGCCCTGGGCCTCCAGTGTGCAGCCTGCAGCAGCCTGTGGAGGTCCTCAGGCCTGGCCTGGGGGGGGTGGAGGGTGGTGGTGGAGGGGGCCAGCGTGTCCGGGGGATGGTGCACTGTGTTTGGAGAGAGCGGAGACATCAGGTGGTTGGACCAGGGGCCTGGGCCCTGCAAAACAGGAGTGGCCCCTGGTCTGGACAGTCCTGATTTATCTGGGCATGTTCAGAATGATGTTCCTAACCTCTTCACCTCTGCACCATTTGTGTTGTTGCTCCTCTCTGTTCAGGCAATCTAACACCGGTGCATCTCACCCCTCACCCAACTCCCCAACGCATGTCCCCCACGCCTGTGTCATCTACAGTTCGGCTCAGACACCACACACACACACACACACACACACACACACACACACACACACACACACTCTTGACCTGTGAAGTACAACCCTAGGGGGTGGCATACTTGGCTGTATACAGTACATTTTACGATAACAATAAACTATTGAGCTATCCTTTGAACTTATTGGAAATACTGTTCAACGTCTTATTTCTTACACTTGCTTTGGTTTATCCATTACATCTCCAAAATCGAATAATAGTAACACTCCGACAGAACAAGAAACTCCAATTCATCGCAATGAAACACAACCTTAACGCTTATATGAGGTTTTATATCTGTGGCTTGTCTGAAATCAATCCTCCATGAAAATCAATCACCTCACACCTAAAGCTGATCAAATTATTGGCATCATTTGCATTAATTTGACAAACAATATTTGAACTAAGTCATCTTCATCTCATAGTCATGACTGAGAACTAGAGTCCAGTTATACAGTTATGGAATAAGGGTTCATATTTTCAGGAAGATGGTAGTCTGAGGAAGGGATGGTTATTTCAATTATTAATACCTGTCTTTCATATAAACATTGATGAAGTTCAAAAATTATGTCTGATAAGATTTTAAATAGCCATATAACATAACAAAGAAATCAGCCTTCAAAACTTCATATTCATTCTGCAGTCAAATTGTTTTTAACAGTTGGTTGTTAGAACAGTTGTGTTCTTGCAGTTATGTTAAATCCAGCTCAACTATGATACAGTGGCGCCCTCATGTGGTAAAGAGTTGAATTAATCAAATGAAAGTATAAATATAAAGCATAAAAATCGTGCATTACTGAAGAACATCACCGGAGGGAAATTGCATCTTTTTGTTATAATTATTATTAAGCTGTATCGTTTTTATATCGTTTGTGTCTTGCAATGAGTGGGTTGTCAAGTTGTAGATGATCTCTTATCTCTCCCAACTCTGAACTCCGCAACAAACTCTTAAAAAATTAAACTACAAAATTACTACTGGGTGTCTCGTACCAGGATAAGTAAATATTTGTGGCAGCGATAATTTCTTTTCAGTATAAAAGCAGTATAAAGTCAAACACCGCACATCAATGCCATTTCCTTATGCCTAATCTTTATAAGTATCGAAGGTGAGATTCAGTTATCTCATCCACATGAAACAAAGGTTGCATTTACACTGATCCCACTAATGAAAACACAAACGGTAAAACTGGGTGGCATTGCATTAACTTGCCTTAAACGAGTCAGTGCAGAATGCGTTTGACGGTTTTTTTTTGCATATTTTATCTCCAGTGGAAGATTTTCCCATAACGCATGCTTGGACAAAGTACAGAAATGACAGTTGTGGCTGCTGGGTGTGCCAAAGGCTGAAGAAAATCGAGGGATTTATTGGTACAGCTCTGGCCAAACCCACATCTTCATTCACCCAGCAGTATGTTCCTCACATACAATCCTTATTTCTCTCATGACTGCTGACCTCTCATCCACTGTCCACAGAGCTCAACCTCAACATGACTGACCGGTCCTGGCACATCATTGCACCAGTCCTGCTCCTGATAATGGGACTGGCTGGGATTTTATTGGTTGCAATTCCTTTTTACGAAGTACAGGAATCTCCTGAGAACATGGTAGGTTTCATCACCTGCTACTTTAACTGTACCTGTTATTAATTAATCTGTTGGAGAGCTTTCTATTTGTGCCTGTTTGATGTTGCGTGTAGATTGTCATTGCTGGCAAACTATTGCTTGGAATAATATTGAAAAGAATATTGTTGCTTTGGTGAATTAATAGGTGGATATAAAGATAGTACTCAACAAAAAATGCACAATTATGTATTGGTGCAGCACTAAATCTTCAATTTGTGGCATGCTTACGAACACTTGATTCGATGTGTCTTTTTAAGTGCTGTTGGTTTGGACTCACCAACTCACCTTCTAAGGCATTGGTTTGAATTCAATGGAACAGGTGCAGTTCCATGGGAGGAGGACGAGCGTATTGCTGCAGGTCTTGCACTGAATAACAATAACCTTTTATGCATCCTTCAGATGAAAAGAACCATTATAGACTAGATGTGGATCAACTATCATCTGTTCTTTGATGAGTCATTTAGATAATCTGCAAGGAAGTAGTGATTTGTGAACATGCACTATTCAATGCATTTTATCATTGAATCAAATAGTTATCATTTAAACTGGATGAGGGGGGATTCAAGGTCAAATGTAATCAGATTTTTTGCCTTTTTTAAGAGAGAGCAGTTAACAGATAAGAATCCTGTTCCCAGCCAGTTTGTTGACATGTGGTAGCCTGCGGTGCCCTTCTATCAGATCTACAAAGCCAAGCCTAATCCTGGCAGCGGTAGCATGAAAAGGTTGGGATGAAAGACTGGAACAGAGAGAAGAAAAAAAGATGAGACCCAGGCAGATATAAGCAGCGGTCTCCTTCATTCACCAACACATTCTTGCTTAAGAATGAAGTTCCCCTCAAAATGCCTTAAAAAGGGGGATACATTTTGAATGGGCACATCCATCAACAGAACAGTGACTTAGTTTCCAGATCAAAGACCCTGCGTCAGCCCAGGGTTCATCATGGGGGTATTAAAGTATTTAGTCTGGACTGTTTCTCTGTCGTGTGTTTATCTGGAATCCCCCCCCGCCCTCAGTATGGAGTGGTCCTGGATGCTGGCTCCTCCCACACCACCATGTTTATCTACAAGTGGCCGGGTGATAAGGTGAATGGCACCGGTGTTGTCAGCCAGCACAGCGAGTGTCACGTGAAAGGTGAGCCGTTACCCTGACAACCCTCTCATGAGTTCTACGGTATCGCAGGGCTGGAGGGAAGCTGTGCGAGACAAACCGCCTACCTGTCCAGTCTGACAGGAAGTGTGGGTGTGGAAGATGACAGTCAGGCGGATCTCTCTCTGTCTCTCTCTCTCTCTTTCTCTCTCTCTCTCTGTCTCTCTCTCTCTCTTTCTCCGTCTCTTTCTGTCTCTCTCTCTGTCTCTCTCTCTCTCTGTTTCTCTCTCTGTCTCTCTCTCTCTCTCTTTGTCTCTCTCTCTCTGTCTCTCTCTCTCTCTCTCTCTTCTGTCAAGACACTTTCAGTTCCCACATTTCAGTTTCCTTCAGAGGAGCAGTTTCCCTGTTCTTCAAACCCACCTCAGGCCAGAAGTTTGTCTATTGCAGAAGTGATCGTGTCACGATCGGTTTGCAGTGCTTCTGTTTTGACGGATGTTTCCTGTTCTTGCGTGAAGTGCTGTCACTTGGACCTTATTCCTACTCGGTCAAACAGTTACAAAAAGAAGGGTTTCTATAGAAACGCATTCAAAACATTCTTGCCCTCACCCCAACCCTAATGCCAGGCATGGGTCTAGTTCCGCAAAATTCGACTCGAGAACCGTAATACTTCCTTTCTGCCTAGGTGGAGGAATTTCAAGTTATGCCGGACAGCAAGGGGGGGCTGCCCGCAGTCTGGAGGTCTGCCTAGAACAGGCCTTGCAGGACATCCCTAAATCTAGGCATTATCTCACGCCAATGTATCTTGGAGCAACAGCTGGTATGAGGTTACTTAAGTGAGTAAAAATGGGCTACAATAAAATTGTAGTGCTGCTGAAACCTTGCAGAATATACGTGAAAAACCATTTCCAAGTCAAATGAGATCAATAACAACAATGTCAATCACTGATGCAACTATCTCTCTTTTTTTTAAGTATATCTAACTACACCCAGTCGGAACAAATACTGACGGAAGTAGGAGACAAACTGCGCACTTACCCTTTCAACTTCCGAGGGGCGGCCATCTTGAGCGGCCAAGAGGAAGGAGCGTACGGCTGGGTTACTGTCAACTACCTCCTGGAGAACTTCATCAAGGTGGAGTTTCAATATGTGTTTCCTCACCGGGATTGAGGAAGCAGCGGTTCTGGGAAGCAGGAAGGTGAGAGGCAGCCCCCAATTCTCATGTTCCTCTGACTGTCTGTTGCATGATACAGTACGGCTTTGTGGGACGCTGGCTTACTTCCGGAAGGAAGACGGTGGGGGCTCTGGATTTTGGCGGGGCCTCGACCCAGATCACCTTTGAGACCCCTGATGACGTGGAGGACACGAGGAACAAGCTGACCCTCCGGCTCTACGGGGAAGACTATCACATCTACACCCACAGCTTCCTGTGCTACGGCAGGGACCAGGTCTTACTGAAACTCCTGGCTTACTTGATCAAGGTGAAATACAATCGCCGATCTGTTCGTTTGATACGGGGAAACATGAGCGATTAAGTGGGAATACAAAGTTTGAATGGTATCCTGCTCCGCTGATATCTGTTCTCTTCTTCTCTGGTATCTTTCAGACACAAGGCTCTGTTGGTCTGATTTCCCACCCATGTTACCCTGTAGGACACAACATCTCCATCACCCTGGGCAGTGTGTTTGACTCCCCATGCACTACAGAACACAGACCCACACCTTACCTCCCGCTGAGCTCTGTGACTGTGCAGGGGAGCGGGAATTACCAGCAATGCCATGGCAACGTGTCCAAGATGTTCTCCTTTGACAAATGCCCGTTCTCCAAGTGTTCCTTTAATGGGATTTTTCAGCCCAACGTCACGGGCAGTTTCATGGTGATTATCCCAATATGAGCCCAATTCTTTATAGAGGCAGTTTTCTGTCCTAAGTGGAAGAGTAGTTACACTTATTCGTCAGTTCTGCTATATTCAAATCCTTGTTACAGCCCAGTAAAGACATCTGTTGAGTGCTGAACTTTTTGCATGGGTATTGCAAACGTGCGCCGTGTTCTTGATGGAACGTTCTCTGTTCTCTACAGGCGTTCTCTGCCTTCTACTACACGCACTCCTTCCTGGAGCGCAGCACCGGCATCCTAATCACATCGCCCTCCCTTCTGGAAGGTGCCACCCGCACAGTCTGCCACATGAGCTTCCAGGAGGTAAAAGAACAGCACTGTGTTCCACTGCTGGTGCTCAAATGACCGGCTATTCTAGGACCATTCGTCTAATACACTGGAGGGCCACAGTAACAATGGTTTTCACAGACAGGAGTGCACTTTCATTGAGCAGTCGATCTCCAGTTGCAGCAACCGAGGAAAACCATGTTAGAGCTTTGCGGATTGTAGGGAGATTAGAGCCTCCAATTGGTTGTAGTGAATCTTCCAGGGAACAAGTAGTGATTACCTTCCCTGTGAAACAGCAGAAGAGAGAGCTAATCGGATTTTGCTGGACTGCAATTTGATTACTGACTTTTAGGATGCTTTTCTGACCACTTTTATGGATCATGTCCGATTGATGCTAGTATACAGGAAAAGAGAAGAAGATTCCAGAAGGGTTTCACTGATCATTTAATGCCGCTCCCACCGAAACTCTTTCCACACAGTTGTCTGACAAGGTTCCTGAGGAGAGGAAGCGTCTCCAAGACTACTGCGCCATATCGGTCTTCATCGAGGTCCTCACTCTGAAAGCCTATCGCTTCGACAAAGTCTCCTTCCCTCGCATCTCTTTTCAGAAAAAGGTTGGTGTGAAATGGAAATATCACGTGATGAAGTCACATTTGAGTTAAGTTAAAGGTCTGAACTTCTTTTGTGCAGGCAGGAGACACTTCCATCGGTTGGGCGCTGGGTTACATGTTAAGCTTGAGCAACTTGTTGCCGGGGGAGAGTATCGGGCTGAGGAAGGCGCTGCTTCCTGCTGCTTGGTTTGGCCTCATCTTCATCTTCGTCCTCCTCCTCCTAATTGGATTTGGTTCGTTAGCTGTGATGGTTCGCCAACGGAAGAAGGGAGGGGCCAGTGTTATTTGATAGCTTATTTAGCTCATTTGAGCAAATATTCCTTCTAGTCAGAAGTTTGCACTGATCGCATGCACTAAGAGTTTCCACCATTCCAAAACTGTAGCTTGTGTGTTTGTGTGTGTCTGAGGCATAAAACCCTCAGTGGTAAAAAAAAATTCAAAAATCTGAGATGCAAAGCGACTTATTTTGAATTTGGTGTATTTTGTGCCTTTTAGTTCTACCTAAGTTGTGTTACATCTACAAAAGTGTTATTTGCTTTTGTAATGTACAATTATGAATAAAAGTGGAAAACGGAAATACCAGAAGTCAATACTGATAACCACATACTTTTAGTGTTAACTACTTAATATAAGTCTGCTATATTGTCAAAAACATATAGAATTGTAACAGTCCATGCTAGCCAATTTATCAATGTATCCTTTCTACAAATGTGCTGTCTCTTTGAATTTAGTCTTTATTCATGTTCATGTATATATATTTAGTTGTCCACCATGTACACACACTAAGCAATTAATTAGGAACACCCAGATCATTTTGGCTACAGCCTCTATGTGGCCTAAAAAAACGCCTCAAATCTTTCTGACTTGACTTCCACACAGTGTTGTAACCTTTCCTTTGATATTCTGCTCCACCTTTAAAAGCATTAATAAGCATTTCCAGTTCTGCGAATGTGTTTGCTGTACATTCATTTTGACATTTTCTTATTGTATCACATCTCAAAGGTGATGTATTGTTTTCAGATTTGGATATTGGGCAACAAGCTGCTGAACACCACAAAACTGGTTGTGTTGTGTTATGTGAAATGTTATGCTTAGTTGTCAAGTCATTTGTTTAACCATACTGGACTTTAGTGCTTTTTATCGAGCATTGATCTGCTGCAGGTGGGAAAACTGATGGAAAGAAACAGATTCAATGCATTCAGAATAATAAATATTATACTTTGAACAGATTGGATTTGTAACTAATCCAAGTCATCAAATGTATCCCAAACATAAATTAAGCAAGAAAGAATACAGTACAGCAAGTCTGCCATTAGAGGCACCCCCTTCCACTGCCAGTTCTGTATATCCCAGCATCAAATGTTTCTTACTGTACACTGGGGGTATTATCACAATATGATGTCCATTTAATAACAAGCCAACACTTGTCTTTTGTCTGTTTTCAGGACAGCTGATATTCTCACTAACCCACCCTAGTGCTGAGAAACTATATTAGAATCAGTTAGAAATAAAGAAAAGATAGGACATATAAGAGCTATATAAGCCTTATACAAAAATATAAGGTAAGAGGTTGAGGTTGCCTCTTTTCGGCAAAAGAGCAGTTAGGAAAATCTGATGGGTAAAGAAAGATAAAATGTCAGGACACCAGTCCGACCTGATACTGTGTGCGGAACGAATAGTCACGGAAAGAATAGTTACGTAACCGTTTTCTCTTATCGGACTGTTGACATTGTAGCACGCACTGCCCGCACCGGAAGTGTGCGTTGACAGACGGAAAGAAAGAACGGTGAAGCAGGAGTATATAACTCCATTTAACCTGCTTTAATACTGATATTGGTCTAGTTTATAATATATAAACGTATGCATGTGGCCCTAATTTTGCAACCTTTACAAACACAACTAAGAACATGTTTGCGGGTTTGCCTGAACTCGGGATCTCTAACGGAGAGGATCTGAAAGAAACTCTGACCAACTGTACTGAACCTCTGAAAGCCATCGATCAGTTCCAGGTAGAGACACACACGCACACACACGCACACACACATACCACTATGCATCGATCAGTTCCAGGTAGATACACACACACACGCACACACACACACACACACACACACACACACACACACCACTGTGCATCTATATAACATGGTCTATCCATGTAAATGCTGTAACACTGCCGTTATTATAACAGCTTCGCGCACCGGTACTAACACACGTAACTGCGAGTAAACACGTTTTTATCTTAACTGAGCCAGAGGAGACTTTTGTCATCGTTCGCCTCCTAACATGTCTATTTATAATATAAGTTTCTTGCGATCCCATTTAGACAGAGAATGGGATTTTATTACCGACCCTCCAGTCCGCCCTTCCCTTCCTGGACCTCCACGGGACCCCGCGCCTGGAGTTCCACCAGTCGGTGTTCGACGAGCTCCGGGACAAGTTGATGGAGAGAGTCGCCACCATTGCAGAAGGCAAAGAGGAGGATCGGTGAGACGTCAAGCTCGAATCAGTAACTGCAGTATCGGCTGAGGTGCCACAGAATTTATCTTATTCAGATTCTACTGGGGTGTGCTCATCTCATGGAGGTCTTGTGTGCTTCTCATCCTCCTTGACCTGTAGTTATGGGAAACTAGAAGAGCTGCTGGAGAAGAGCTTCCCTCTGGTGAAGATGCCATCCATACAGCCGGTGGTCATGCAGGTCCTGAAACATCTGCCCAAGGTCAGGAGTTCACTCCATAACTTCAGGAGGGTCAGGTGGCTGAGTGAGGGGTGAGGGTGTCGGGCTCGTAAATCATAAGCTCCCTGGTTCGAAACCCAGCTCTGCCAACATGACGTTGTGTCCTTGGGGGGGGGGAGTCGCGCTAAATGACTCAATGTAATGTAATTTTGCCATACATTAACATCTAGTAAAAGTAGACACTATGGATGGCAAGCTCACCGTTACCATCGTAGATCCCAGCTTTACTGTGTCTCCTTTCGGCAGGTGCCAGAGAAGAAGCTGAAGGTGGTGATGGCCGACAAGGATCTGTACAAGGTCTGCGCGGTGGAGGTGAAGAGGCAGATCTGGCAAGACAACCAGGCCCTCTTCGGTGACGAGGTGTCCCCCCTGCTGAAGCAGTACATCGTGGAGAAGGAAGCGGCTCTCTTCAGCCACGACCTCTCCATCCTCCACAACTTCTTCAGCCCCTCTCCCAAGACCAGGCGCCAGGGAGAGGTGAGCCACCTTCGCCCGTCTGCACCGCGGGAACCAGCCCGGTTTGGGTCTGAGGGCGGCTGGCGTTGACTCTCTGCTGCGTCCCCACCCCCCACCACCCCCCCTTACAGGTGGTCCTCAAGCTGACCCAGATGATCGGGAAGAACGTGAAGCTATACGACATGGTTCTGCAGTTCCTGAGAACCCTCTTCCTGCGGACGCGGAACGTCCACTACTGCACGCTGCGCGCCGAGCTACTGATGTCCCTCCACGACCTGGACATCAGCGAGATCTGCTCCGTCGACCCCTGCCACAAGGTAACCACGGGAACCAAACCGGACGCCCGCTCCAAATGACTCCTTCGGCGGGCGGAGCAACCGCCGTTTTAACCCATCCCCCTTTTACCTGTCCCTGCAGTTCACCTGGTGCCTGGATGCCTGCATCCGAGAGAAGTTTGTGGACGCCAAGCGGGCCAGAGAGCTGCAAGGATTTCTGGACGGAGTGAGGAAAGGGCAGGAGCAAGTTCTAGGGTGAGTCCGAACACCGGAAGACGCGTGTCAGCAGAAACTAGCATCCGTCGTGGAGTTTTTTCCCAGGGGCGGCTGGGTGATCGGTCGTGTGTTGCTCACGTTGCAGGGATCTCTCCATGATTCTCTGTGACCCGTTTGCCTGCAACACCTTGGTGTTGAGCACAGTCAGAAACCTCCAGGAGCTGCTCAGTCAGGATGCTCTGCCCAGGGTGAGGAGACGGAGGGAGCCCGGTGCGCGTCAGTGAAGCCTTGGTTCATTATTGTTGTTGACAATGTCAAGGTCTCCACTAAAGAGAGAGAGCTGTCTTGGTTGAATGAACAGGACAGCCCGGACCTGTTGCTGCTCCTGAGGATGCTGTCCCTCGGTCAAGGCGCGTGGGACATGATCGACAGCCAGGTTTTTAAAGAGCCGCGATTGGTGAGTGCTTTCGTATTGTCTTTGCATATCATGTCTCATGAAAGTAACTTTGACATATTAATGTTCTGTGGTGCATTGAGTGCACATTTTTATGATAATATAATAAATCTAACTGTACATACTGTGTATATTCTGAGTATACAATTACAATTATATTCTGTTGTAATAACGGTTTTGCACTTCTGGTTGGATGCTAACTGTATTTTGTTACCCTGTACTTGTACCTGTGTAATGCCAATAAAGTTGAATCTAATCTAATAATTCTAGCTTCATCTCCAGCATGAATGTATTCCTAAGGTTTTGGTTGATCTCCTGGTTTGATCTGACCCGTGTGTGTGTGTGTGTGTGTGTGTGTGAGCAGGATCTGGAGGTGGTGACCCGCTTCCTGCCAGCCATGATGTCAGTTGTGGTCGATGACTACACCTTCATGGTGGAGCAGAAGCTCCCCAGCGAGGAGAAGACCTCTGTCACGTACCCCACCTCCCTCCCCGACTCCTTCAACAAGTAACTACAGCCGTGACAAGACGCAGAGGGAGATCTTCAAATTCCTCTCTCGTGGAAAAAAACCTGTTGTGTTGGGACGTACCGTATGACGTCATGGCGATGTCGTGTTTTTGTTTTTAACCTCCTAACCTTTAGGTACCTGCAGGAGAACCGTGTGGCCTGTGAAATGGGTCTTTACTACGTTCTCCACATTGCCAAGCAGAGGAACAAGAATGCCTTGCAACGGTTGCTGCCTTCTTTGGGTGGGTATTGGGGGGTCAGATGGCTCAACGGGTTAAGGCGTTGGCCTCATGATCAGAAGGTTGTGAGATGGAGCCCCCGCTGTGGCTATATGATGTTGTGTCCTTGGACTTCACCCTACTTTCCTCAGGGAAAAATTTCCCTGTACTTACTGTAAGTCGCTTTGGATAAATGAATAAATGTAAATGTTAAATGGTATTGCTTTGGGAAGTCAGGTGGCTGAGCGGTTAGGGCGTCGCGTTAGCAATCGAAAGGTTGTGAGTGTAATGTAAATGCATCGTACTTCATTTTGTGTTGAGAACAGGTCTCAATATAAAGGTTCAAAAGTGGACGGCAGTGAGATTATCTGTCTACGTCCGAAACCTCAGTTCACCTTTGATTCCTGCTGTGCCCGCGCTGACCTTTCTCTGACCTGCAGTGGAGACCCTCAACGACATGGCGTTCGGTGACATCTTCCTGCACCTGCTGACCGGACACCTCACCCTGCTGTCGGACGAGTTCAGCACAGAGGAGTTCTGTTCCGCCGTCTTCGATGGCTTCCTCTTAACCTCCTACTCAAGGTCGGCCACCTTCACTGAAAAGAACACAAGATGGCGTCTAAAAACCACGGAAGTGGATGTGAATGGCCGTCAGATCCCTGTAAGACTGTTTACAGGCTGCTTGTATCTTAACTTTTGTTCTTTCTTATTTCTTTTTGGCGCGTTTCAGCAAAGAGAACGTCCACAGACACTCTCTGCGCTTGCTGTTGCATCTCCACCATAAGGTGCTGCCTTCGTACATGGAGACCTTAATGAAGACCCTGGAGCCACCCAAACAAGTGAGCTGTACAAACACTGTCATGATGAAGGAGTCCAGCTTCTGTATTTTGCTCCCCAAAAATGCATAGTTTGAAGTAGTTGGAATCATGTTACTTGCTTCTTCTACATCCCAGCAGCAGTTAAATCATGTATTATATATTTAACCGGCGGTACACTGTAGCTCATACCTGGGGTGGTGTTGAAGGCCCGTGATTCGCTGATGGCGTTGACGTTTCTGTCTGGTTGTCGTGGTTTCCAGAGCAGCGAGCCGGTGAAGGAGTTATACACCCAGCTGACGGAGAAGCTGGAGGCCCAGAAGAAGAGTCCCCCAGAGCAGGACGAGGCCCCCTCTCTGGACCTGGGCCTCCATCCTGTCACGGTCCCCACCACGGCCTCCACCCCCACCACCCCCCTCTGAGAGAAGCACCTGGTTGGAGAGGCAGAGGACTGGTGGTCAGAGAGGCCATGCTGGTTTTGGATGTCCATGTTAATGTCAGCACTGGCTGAGGAAGACACACCTGTATGAATGGTGTACAAGGTTCATTTCTATAATCCGGTCAAGGTTTTGCTTATTTTTTTGTGTTTATTTTTTTCTGTATGTATTTTCGAAGACAGATGTTTTGTACCCGTCTTCCAGCTTTGATATTGTAACCCGGTGTTCAGGGTTTCTTTTTCAGTGGAGGAAATTACTTTCATAAGCATGTAGTTTGTTTCATTATTTTACAAATATATTTTCATATAAACCGTAGTCTGAATGTCGTACGTACTGGTATTGTATGAGTGAAGCAAGCTGTAAATAAATCAATATCTTTGTCTATCTAAGCTTTATTTCAAATGTATTTCACGGAGCTGGAGTTGATGTAGTTGATAGACATCACAGATGGATCTTTCTCAGCCTCCTGTTCAATCAAGTCGATCTTTGAGCTTTGGGTACAGCACGTTGGTATTTTTGTATGTGATGATCACATTAAAAGTACTGGGGTCCCATCTCCAGACTGTCCACAGACCCACCCTCTGAAGAATCATCCGGCACCAAGCTCTCCTTGCTGGGCTTCTTCATCCAGTGGCTTCTGGCTGGTGATCCAGCACACCCCGTCTGAAGGCCAAACCTCTTCACCTCTGGTTTGAGAGCCTCAGAGGAACATCCAGGCACCTTGGAGTCTGCTGCTGTCTCCAGATGCTCATCCAGGAGACCTCCACCCTTCTCCCGCTGCCATCTCCTGTACACAAAGTCTGACCTGGGTTTGGGAGGAAAGCAATCACAAGTTGTAAAGAGGAGCACCGTGTCTTTAAGAAGGAGGCTGATGAGAAGCAGCGTCGGCTCAGGGTTCTACCTCTGCTTTGACGTTCTAAGCTCCACTCTGGGGGGTACCTCCAGCAGCACCTCGTGGAAGCGGCGGAACACTCGAGCTGATCCGGAGGCAGGCTGGTGATTGAAAGGTTCCAGCTTGGGACCTGATGGAGGTTGGATTTGTTACACGTTGCAAAGCCCACTAAGTTAGCTTCACCACCAATTCCAAATGAACAGCTGGACATGGATTGTACCTGGAACTATGCCGATACAATTCGATATACTTGGGTACTGTGGTGGCACAGGGTTCATGGGCTTGAGACTGGAACGCACAAACAGATAGTTATTGTGTAGCTATACTTAATCATCCTTGACATGAACATCTATCTACATCCATCAAAATCTAAATTAAACCCAAGGTGGTTTACCGGCTAGTCCCAGTCATGGGTCGTTTCTGGGGTTTTGGGTAAGGGCTTTCCATGTGGATCTGAGGGAGTTTCCTGTTGGATTCCTGTGTCCCTACAACAAGGTCCTCAGCCACCTGTGGCTTTACACTGCCCTGCAGAAGGAACATCAACATGGTTTTCCTTCCTCCCCTACCTGCTTACTCACAGGTGTCTACTGTGAAGAAGTGTCAGGTTATCTTACCTGTGTGCCAGTCATAGGGATTAGGGGGAATCTACAACGTCTGGTAGGCTTGACCTTGTTTACGTCAACTTCACGGTGACGCTCCAACCACGGCTCAACTTTGACTGTGTTTGCCCTGTGAAAGGAGCGTGTGAGTTAAGAGAAAAACATTAGGAAACAGAGAGAGAGAGAGAATTTCCGACCTCATACTACTGAGAGATGATTCCATCAATGCTGAATAACGATACCTTTGGTCGATGGAGGGCAGTGATATCTTGTTAGAGTCTGAGACTAGCTTCAGTGGTTTGAGCACGCTCTTGTTTCCATATCTTGTCTGTGTCAAAGAATGAAGAAAAGGCAAAATCATCAAGTTACATGTGACCTTGTGAATGAACCAGTGTGGATATAAAAGATATATACGTTTCAGACATCATTTGATTGGCTGTATTTGAGCACCTGCTGTTGTTTGGGTTTCAAGGGTGTCCAGTTGTCTTCGTCTGCCACATCTGAGGTGAGCTGCGGGGCGCCAGCTTGTCTGAGACGTGGTAGTCTAGTCGTGGATTTCCCAAACTTCTCCATTCTCACCCTTTGAGCAACTCAGGCTGGAAGGTGAACATGTAGGCTTGAGCAAGTCCTATTAATGAGAAAGATCCAGTTCAGAATGAGTGATATTCGTTTGCAATGTCTTGTTTGCGAGGTTGATCTTGATCGCTGTTCTTCACATACTATCCTTTACACACATATGATAGATAAGAAGATATAACTCTGTGTTAACTACATGGAAAACTGCACAATGGTTCATGTTCTATTCTAATAGTGAGCATCACAATTGAAATTTAAAATGCCTAGCAACGTTCTAATCATTCAAATCTCAAGATTCTGTTCTTTCTAAGTTTGTTGATACTGAATGGCTATATCGTGACACATTCTAATTCATATCCATTCATCTAAAACTACCAAATCAATATATTAAATATACCGTTTATACAAGTGTTTCATAATGACCCTTCAATTGAATTGATATATATATATATATATATATATATATATATATTATTTTTTTGAATGGCACTTACCCTGGGCCTGCTTCATTGTATATGGGTTAACTATCGCTAACTCAATTGACAGGCCTGCGGAAGAACAGACATTTCCAATGTCCATGAGTGAGAGTTTGTTCCATGCTTCAATTCACCGTCCATAAATGACCAATCAATATGAGAAACACTGTGCCTACTGTATAATAATGAAGTCCTAATATATAATCATTCAGCTCATTAACGGGGGTGTGAGCAGACTGGCTGAGAGCTGTTTAGATGAAAGTTTTAAACATTCAGTAGCTACAACAACAACAACGTCAGTTTACGATGTTTATACTGTGACAGACTCACAACCAGACACTTTCTAAATCACAAGCTGGCACAACGTTCTCCGTCGAAACATTTGGCCATTTTTGTTGCTTACGTTTCGATTTATATTGATAATATGCGCCAGTAAATGAACAACGTGGCCAACTTGTTGTCTAAACAACTTCTGAATGTACCATGTCAAAGTTTACTATGTTTTTAATGTGAAACTTTTATGATGATTTTATTGTCTATAAAGCGACTTTGAGTACCTTGAAAAGCGCTATATAAATAAAATGTATTATTGTTATTATTATTGTTATTAACGTCGTTATCAACGATACAAACTGAAGCACCGGATATTAAACTGTGACCTTTGAACCTGCAAACATTTGTCATCTGTCCTTAACTGATTAATTCGCAAACTTTACAAAAAGTTTTTAGGGGTGCAGAGATTAAATATAGGTGTGCTTTGAGCACCCTTAACAAGAGTCTAAAATACCACCCCTTGATTGAAAGTAAGGAATACAGTTGTCCAATGTCTTGATTTGATGTCAGTCAACGAAAACAGTAAATGAGGACAATAATTTGTAGTAGTGGCTCTTAAAATATGGTATATATTATTCAGGTCATTCATATATATATATGGTATTGTACTGTGACTGTACTGGTGTTGAGCCAAAAGAGGCAATGTAAGCCTTCAAAAGAATAAAGTCATTTTTAGTTTCAGAGACTGCAGTTTATGTTGTTTTCCACTGAACAGCCCACATGACCTGAATGGTGAACACACTGAACACAATTACAATAATGCTAGTTGAGTCCTTCACAACTTAATGGCTGCATATTAACCCTTAAATAGCCCTCCATACAGTGAAGACGACAGTATAATGGACAGTGTTTTTCATCTTTCATTGACATGATTTATCCTTTGCTGATGAGAATGTGTAGGATCCATATGGGTCTGTGTCTTCCTAGAACAGTCAACACTGTGCTTGTAGCCAAACTGGACGTGCAAATATGCAGTCAAAAATAAGGCATGCATATTCCTTCAGAATCAGATCCTTAGAAGACTTGTCACCAGCTGATTAATGGTCTGACGCTGTTAGCGCACAAAGAGAAGACGCAAATAAAGACCATGTACCAAAAGACAGGCAACAGGCCAGGCATGGAGCCCCATAAAGAGGTACTGATGAAAAAAATACTGTCAAGGGTCAAACCAAAATAATTTACATCTACTGATTTATAAAGTTATCAATGCATATGTACAGTCTAGTCGTTGATTTCCCAAACTTCTCCATTCTCACCCTTTGAGCAACTCAGGCTGGAAGGTGAACATGTAGGCTTGAGCAAGTCCTATTAATGAGAAAGATCCAGTTCAGAATGAGTGATATTCGTTTGCAATGTCTTGTTTGCAAGGTTGATCTTGAACACTGTTCTTTACATACATGATATATACTGTATGTATGTACACTATCCTTCACATACATAAGATACATAACTCTTTGTTATTAACTACATGACATGTTCTATTCAAATATTTACATTCAAATTAAAATTGGAATTGGAATGCCTAAAGATTTTGTAAAGCGTCTGCTAAATGAATACATGTAAATATATGTATATTTCTGGTCAGTCTCTGTGTCCATTTTTACTGCATTCTTAGTTTGACAGACTTACATCCATGCTGTTGCATGCAGTCATGATCTTACAGGAAGCTCTTATTATAATGATAGCCTGCCTCAAAATATCTGTGATGAAATACCCTTAATATAGTGAAGGAAGGAAATGTTAGTCAGTTTTTACTGATGGTATGGGCAACATCATAAAGTGAAGTCACTGATCCCTAATTTAGTCATCAAATCACTCACGCAATCACACTTATTGCTCCTATATTCCGTGTTCCGATCATCCATGCTTTAGGTCGGCAAATATTGCTAATATTTCACAATTTCTGTGAAATGTGTATGCTGCTTGTTTAGTCCCTTTGGGCATTTTTAATGTTTATGTCTCGCCCAAATGAATGTCATACAAAGTGTAGTTTACTTTCTAGATAACTGCAAGCTTCTCCTACAGTGGGAGACAACAAACTATACTGAAACCTGTCCATAGGTCTCTCAAGGTTACTTTCAGAGTGGCCTGACATTATGAAAGTATCATCTTATCCAATATTATTATCTTATCTAATTTAGTAGTGTAACCTATTTACATTTTGCATAAACTAGTAGAATAGCACACACAGGTTTAAGGCAGATGCAGCACTCTTGTTAAACATTCTATATGTGGTATACCAAGTGCACGATTCCTCTTTTAGATATCCTTGTTAACGCTCACTGGGGCTTTTCCTGTAAACGGTACAGCAAGAACACACATTCTCTCTGACTCAGTCCACTGCCTGTACATCTTGGTGAGTTCTCTTTCACACTTCTGTTGTTAAAACAAAACAGCTTTCTTTTCACTTATTTTTCACGCATTCAATATAGTTTTTACCCCCTCATAAGATGTTTATTATTATTTTTACAATTATTATTATTATTATTATTGTTATTATCATTCAGCTTTTATAATCAAGCAGCTTTCATTTGCCTTTGTAATGATATGTATGATTGTATGATGTATTGTATGATAATGTATGATTATTATTACTTTTGAAATGTACAGATTGTAAACATTTCACTGGGAAGTAGACAGTGGCTGCTTGTTTCCCCGTCTGAATGTTGTGTTAAGATAGATGCTACTATCCCTATTCGTTTCCCCTCCAGTGTATTCCCCCCTCTTGGATGTCTTTATGAAGATGAACAGCTCGTTGGCATTGAACACGGTTCCAGCCAACAGCAGTGGCTCTCCGGTCTGCGAAGCTGAACCCCAGCATATATCCATCAGTGTGTTCATCTCCCTGGTCTTCCTGGTGGGCTTTTGCCTCAACAGCTTCAGTATGTGGGTCTTCTGCTGCAAGATGACGAGGTGGAGATCTGGTACAGTTCTGCAGTTCAATCTTGCTCTGAGCGACGCCATTGGCTCCCCGGGGACATTTATTATGGCAGTTTACTTTGTACTGGGCCACTGGCCTTACGGAAGGTTCCTGTGCTCAATGATGATGGCGTTGATCAGCGTGCAGTTTTACGGCAGCATCATATTCCTCACGCTCATCAGCGTTCATCGGTACTTGGCAGTGGTCCATTTCAAAAAAAGCACCCACATGAAACAGAAGTGGTTCGTCTCAAAGTTGTGCGGTGGAGTGTGGATGATGCTCTTCCTAAAAACTCTGGCCTACGGAGTGTCCCTTCGCCCTACCAAAGAAGGCACCAACGTTCAATGTTTCAGCTTTCTTCAGAGCGATCTTACTAATGTCTACTTCGTCCTGAACTTCCTTCTTTTTGCCTTCGGGTTCATTGTTCCTTTCACTGTTTCTGCTGTCTGCTACAGCCGCTTGGCCAGTGTTGTGTCAAGCATCAACATCAACACAGCCAAAGGTCATGCTGTTAAGACCAAGTCTCAAAGGATGATTGGGTTTTGTCTAGTAATATTTGGCCTCTGCTTTCTTCCACTTAACATTGTAAGGACAACTGGGGTAGTGATCCAAAAGTACTACCCTCAAGAATGCAGTACCCTCCTGCGTGTTCAAACAGCATATTATGTGTGTTTGATCCTTGCAGGTGTTAATTGTTGCTTGGATCCAGTACTGTATGTTTTTGGTTCACAGAAGTTCGCCTCTGTTTTCCGGAAATCTTTCAAGGTCAGGGCTGAGAATAGAAGTGAAGAGAAAATGGAGTCTGATGAAGCAGGCCTCAGTAAGACAGATGTTCAGTAATATTTAGCTTTTCGGATGAGAGGAGACTGGAGATTTATATTGTTTGGGGTTAACCTATTTAGTGTCTTTAGTTTGCTCTCTCTGTATCATAATTCTTCCTTGTTTAAATAATTATTAAGACATGTAATTTATAAGTAACCTTTAGATAACTGTAAAATAGTGTACACTACTAACTTTTTTTAAACAATTATTAATAAAATAATATTAATTGGAAGACATGTGTCATGTATTATTTTCTCAATTGTTCATTAAAAGTTGATGAATCAATAATTAATAGAGTACAGGTTCAAGGTTTAAGCATTTTTAAGTGTAAGTCGCTTTGGATAAAAGCGTCTGCAAAATGAATACATGTAAATGTAAACTTCTTATTCTAAGGGAGGGGCCTGGTGACGTCATTCAGAGGGGCTGGATTTGAAACACACTCCTCACTCAGGTGAACACAGACACACACCTGGTGGGGAAAAACATGGGAAAGCTTCAGGAATTTGATATTAATTTCACCGACAACAAAGTGGTTTACAGCCCCGGAGAATCAATCACAGGAACCCTGAAAATTAAAACAGCAGAACCGCTGCAGTGTAAAGGTATGTTTGTGTTGTTGTTTTTTTTCTCATCGTACCTGTCGCGAAAACAAAGGTCTAAAAATCAGGAAGTGGGAATTAAACAAGTTCTCCACCGAAAACAAATTGTTGACGCAAAGGGGTTTTTCTGTTAAACATTTATTTATTTACAAAATATGATGGTAATATGTTTTTAGATTTGTGTAGATCTAGAGTTTGATGTTGATCTCCCAAGTTAATAATAATAATAATCATAATACATTTTATTTATATAGCGCTTTTCAAGGTACTCAAAGTCGCTTTACAGACAATCAAATAATCATAAAAGTTTCACAATAAAGTTCTTTTTTTGATGTGGTTCATATTACTGTTGGCACCAGTCCGAGTCTCAAGATGACATGAGCTGTTCAGAAATTCAGCTTGAATAAGAGTCTTTGATCAGATGCCATCTGTCAACTGGCTGAACAGCAGCTTTTGACCCTATAGTATTAAATATAGGTTTACTGACAGGTGGTCACCACCAACCTCATCAGTTAGTGTAACAAAAGACCTCTTCAGGCTTCTAAAGGGATCTAAAGATTGATCAAAAGGCACACAATACTAAAGAACAGCAGTGTTAACTGAAATGTTGTGTAGTTATGGAACACATGTTTTGAATATTACATGACCTTTGAGAGCCAGACAAACTACCCCAAACCTCATGGCCCTCCCTATGATGGCAAATCATTTGTGTTCCACAAGTTTCTGTTTAACTTTTTAGTTGAGCCTCCGGTTTGTATACATTCCTTGTCTGGCAAGGTAGGTCAGACTGATGCTGAGTGACTCATAATGTGTTGACTTTATGTAATGTGGTATCAATGGCAACTGTAGTGATCACAGTTTGCAACCAATCATCTCCCTTCTTAAGTTAGATTATCATGTGATTATACCCCAGTACATAATTACATCATTAAGTAGCTAATGCCTCCTACTTATACTCTGCCCTACTGTCCATACTTTACAAAATGGACTTAGAAAGTCAAACCTGCAGGTTTACTGAGTACAAGGCGACAATAACATGGCGTTTACAAGTAGGTTTGGGTCCAGTTTAAAGTGCAAGTCCGACTAATCTTTCCATTGTGTTCCCTGCTTGTCTTTCCCTGAAGCAATCAAGGTGAATTGCAATGGCTTCTGTGGCGTTACCAGCAAAATCAATGACACGGCGTGGACTGTCGAGGAGCCGTACTTTAACAGCACCGTCATTGTGACAGATAAAGGTAGGCTTTGCTCTGCTCTGGCGTTACAGTTGACCCCTCCCCCCCGCCCTCCTTTGTACTCCACTCCCTTTCACCCTTAGTCAACCTCTTACACGCTCCTGTACTGGAAAATCACATCTGGCTACTTGTATAACAAAACAGCAGAAGGTATATAGGATTCAGGATTCCTTAAAGCTCAATATTGACTTCGTTGAGAGCTTTTATTCTCTAGAAGGGACAACACACCCATTGTCTGACCTGCTAACCAATACTTATCTGTCCCTCTCTGTCCCAGGAACCCTGAAAGACGGAGAACACAGCTTCCCTTTTAAGTTCTTTATTCCAGGTAATGAATGACCTCTGTGATGGGACACCTTAGTATGGTGGCCGTGCCACATTCTACAAATGTTTCACCTCCAGAAGCGGAACCTGCCCGCACATGTTCCTCGATGCAGTCTGTGAGCGATCTGTAAAAGATGGCTTTCACAGTGATATCAATACATCAGCTCATCTTGAACACCAGCCACTCTCTCCACTCTGTTCCTTACGTGTGTACTTATGCTGGAAAACCCACAAAACTGACCAAACCAGTCTTTTACTACTGTAACACAGTCACCTGAAACCTGCAGTCTCATTGTATCTCAATGTGAAAGATATGATTCGAGTCTGGCAGTATGACATGTCTGTGGTTCCTGCAGACCCCATGAGTCCCAAGCACCTTAACTTTGATCGCTCTTGTTTTTCCACTGCAGCATCCGCTCCCACATCTTTTGAAGGAAGTTACGGGAAGATTATCTACAGGATCAGGGCTTTTATTGACACCCCGCGCTTCGCGAAGGACTACAAGACGGAGAAAGCCTTCTTCCTGCTGAGTCTTCTCAATCTGAATGAAGTAGCTGACATACAGGTGAGAACGTCTTAGCGTTGGGTCAACATTGAGGGGAAGAGGAGTTACCCCAGGGTCAACAATTCCACCTGTTTTGTCCTTTTGGTAGGAACCTAATTCCTCAGCCATAACCAAGAAGTTCAGCTACATGCTGATGAAGACGGGCACCGTGTCGATGAAAGCCCAGACAGACATGCGAGGCTACACTCCTGGGCAGGTCATCCAGCTCACCACAGAGATACACAACCAGTCAGGCAGGACCACTAGCACTGTGGTGGCCAGCCTCATGCAGGTACAAGATTTCTCCTCAGAATGTAATGTTTTACATAGCTTTGAGTCATCAATAAAGAGGATTTGTATCAGTGTGAGATTGCAGTGATGATTTAAAAGGATTTTCACTGATTCAAAGGCCTCTTTGCGTATGTGTGTTGGCTCATCTCCCTCAGCGAGTGACCTATCAGACCAAATCAAAGCCTACCTATGACCAGAAGACCATAGCGGAGGTGGAGGGTGCTGGGGTGAAGGCCGGCAAACAATCTGAGTGGAAGGAGCAGATGATCGTGCCTCCTCTTCCTCAGTCCTCCCTCTCTGGGTGTAACCTGATTACCATGGAATACTACATCCAAGTAGGCAGCAAAATAAATCGAATCATCTGTTTTAATCTGTGTATTTTCCCCCTCCTCACACTAACGTTCTCCTGCTTTGTAGGTAACACTGAAGTCTGCAGATGCTACCTTGACCCTTCCCATCCACATTGGAAATGTCTCGGTGGACAAGAAGTCCAAAACGTCCTCTAAGGCAGCTCCGCCATCTCGTCCAGCCTCCTCCCCAGCCGCTCGCCCCGTCTCAATCGCAGACCCCAACACCCCTCCCAAGCCAGCCCCCCGCGGTGCCAACCGGAAGAGAGTCTCTTCCTGTGCCTCCCCCAGCGCCCCTCCAGCCGATGAGCACCATGACGGCCTGGGGGCTTTGGGGCCGGGGGGACCTGCCAACGAGGCCATCCCCACCAAGAACTCCCAGCTGGGCCCCTCAGTCCCCCAGGCCTCCATGTCCCCCTGTGCCTTTAGCTATGCCCCTGGTGTCACCTTCCCCCAGAATCTACACCATAATGGTTCCACAGACGCCACAGGGGCCAGTGCCCCATACTTCTCCGAGGGAACCCCCATGCCCATCGCCCTCCTGCCTCCAGACTATGGGAACTCTGTATACCCACTTGGTCGGACCGCATCCCAATTTCAGCTCTATCCCATTCTTCCAGGTGAGCAGAGTGGTCACCGGCAACATTGAAACTTAAGATTAATTAGCCTCATAACAATCACTTTGACGGACTATTAGGTGTGGCGTGTTGCTAGTTTGCTAGCGTTGTTTCAGAACACTAGCGAACTTTGATGACGTGTTTGCTAAGAGTACAAGAATGAAGCCACACCCCAGACTGGTTTGGTGTTCTTCATGATGATGTCACAGGCTCTTACAGAAAAGTTCTTACAAGTTCTCACAAGTTCTTACAGAAAAGCATGTCCTTGTACACGTGATAACACTTTGTTTTGTTTTTTTTTGTTTTGTTTTATAGGGGCCCCGCCCTCCTATGATCAGAGCTGCGGTGGAAGCACATAGACATCCAGGAAACTGGATGGCATCTGATGTCCGACCACTGTTATGCGCTTGTTCATATTCACCAGTACATCCCCTGTTGTTATATATTGCCACAAACGATTTGGGTGAACATAATCGTAGCACGTTCATGTCTGAAAGGGAAACTGATTCATTATTTTAGTTTATACTGTGAGTTCAGGGTTGGTTCAGGAGTTTTTTTTTTTTTTATGACATCTGTGATGTTAGAAGTTAGAAATATATCTTAAGGTGCTTTTTACCTTTTTATTTCCTCCTCTTCAAAGTTTGCTTGTGAGTAAAAGCAAGAATGCGTTTTGTTCAACTTCAAATGCAAATAACCCAATCACAGCTGTTTGATGTACTGAGTGTAATGAGAGTGCTCAAATTCAATAGTCCTTTAGATTTTTATTTTATTTTATCCCTGTCATCAATCTTCATTGTGTGATGTTCTATGTTTTGCTGAAGATATGTTGTTGAATCAGAAATGTTAAACAGCTCGCATAGGAGCAGCAGATAAGGTTTCTCTTATTACAACACTAACATTTCGATGTTGATATCCATTTTTAAGTTTCTCCCTTCTACTGTGGCTACAGGTGGTTTTACATTTGATTTAGTTTGAAAGTTTTTTTTTTGTTTGTTTATGAATACAACATTAAGTGAAAGTTTTCCTTTTCACAACCTAATAAACATGGAACAAAACAACACACTGCTGCTTGTACCTCCTAGTAGACACTATTATTAGCTGTAGCTGTTCCCACTGGATAGTAATCAGTAGTTGTTTGTTTCAGATCCTCTTATCTGGAATGAGAGGCGGATGATGTATGTTTTCACAAAGGATCTGTTGTCCTGGGTTTTAGGTAAAGCTATTTAGCACTCTGGTCGTTATATAACTGACTTTACAAATGATTGGACCCTTTTAGTTACATAATGGGTGTTGCACACACTGCATTGTGTACAAGTGTGTATTTATTGTTAGAATTCAATGTAAGTCAGCTGGTTGTTCCTGGGGATTCTAAGCTGCACACACACACACACACACACACACACACACACACACACACACACACACACACACACACACACACACACTAAAGCTGTTGTTAGGGTAACATGGGCAGGATGAACTAACTTGACATTCACCTGCAAATGTACGACTGAGTAAAACCAACCTTGACCTCTTTTATTTGGCCGCTGTCTTTCAGGGTAGCCAAGCTGACATCTGGGAAGTGGCCATGTTCTCCACAGGCCCTTCTCCTCACCTCATCCTCCTCCTCATCCTCAGCTGGGGGTGGTGGGGGTTTGGTGGGGGCAGTGCTCTGGAAAAATGTCTCCTCTCCATTTTCCTCCCCTACTCCTTCAGTCAGACTGAGAGAATAGTACAGCACACATGAGTGGACGGACATAGGCCAGAGGTGGGCGATCCTGGTCCTCGAGGGCCGCTGTCCTGAAGGTTTTAGATGTTTTCCTGTTCTAGCACACCTGATTGAAATGAACAGGTCGTTATCAAGCTCTGTGGAAGCCTGATAATTATAATCAGGTGTGCTAGAGGAGGGAAAGATATAAAACCTTCAGGACAGTGGCCCTCCAGGACCAGGATTGCCCACCCCTGACATAGGCAGACAGAGAGAGACAGAGAAATAGGAAGGCAAGGACAGACATGTCAAAGAGAAAGAGGTTTTGCAGGGGTTCATACATATTAATTAGCAAGGTACAACAACTCATTCATTTTCATATTTTATTTCCTGGTGTCAGACACCTGTAAGGTTGTTTAAAAGTTGTGTAGTCTCTCTTGAGCCAATACCCGGAAGCCGAAAACCGGCTATCGTTATGCTAACAAGATTCAAAAACACTGACATTGTTTACGGTTGACAAAATGCAAATATAATCCTAAAGTAATAATACCTAATTTAGCAGACGCTTTTATCCGAAGCGACTTACATTAAGTCCAAAGTATGTTTGAGAAAATACTATTTAACTGGCCAAGTATTTACATTTTACATTACAATTACATTTACAATTGTTTAATTGACGCCAAATCAATGTAAATATTTTCACCAACCTTTCGGTCATTCTTTTATCTATCATTTCACTGTGTGGGGAATATGGCGCCCTCTACAGGGAGCTGCAGGCACCCCTGCTTGCTGAGAAGAAGCCAAAGAAGCCGGATAAAAGCGTATGCTAAATTAATAAATATTAATGTTAATGTAAAGATGGATAGTAAAAGGTTCAGTTAAAGCCCTAAGGTGGCCAATTTCGAGAAAAAGAAGATGATAAACGAGAAACAGATACAGGTATACAACTATGTTCTCTCCGTATGGTTATACTTATCCGTATGGCGGGGGGGGGGGGTCCAAACTTTTATGATGATTTTATTGTCTGTAAAGCGACTTTGAGTACCTTGAAAAGCGCTATATAAATAAAATGTATTATTATTATTATTATTATTATTATTATTATTATTATTAAGTGCTGTTCGGTGATGTGTGTCTTTGTGTGTGAAGACAACGCCCTCCACTGGCCAGCTGCTGTACTGACAGAAGAGGGATCGGAGAGGTGCATGTTGAACAGCAGGGAGCAGACTGAGCATGCTCATTGGATCAGCCAATGGGGAGCGGCCTGGTCACATGAATGGGTGTGGAAGGAAGGGGAACCCTGGCACCCTTCCCCTGCCCTCCTCTCGCGCTCGGTAGGAAGTTACTTTGTTGCTCTAACTTTTTGCATGGCTCAGGTTCTCAATCTGATCTGCTGTTGTGTCGTGTCGTGCACCGTTCAGGTTCGATGTGCATGCATTTACAGATTTCCTGCTCGTGAATGTTTTGCAACTGGTTGAGCTTCTATTTTTTTAATCCCCTATTTTCCAGTCTTTCCTTTTAATGTCCAGACCTATTTGCACTTATTATGGGATGCTGCAGTTTCAGAAACATGGCCAGGCTGTGAAAGCTGTTGGTCCAGCAAACATACTGAAGTTGTGTGGTTGTGGATTGACTTTAGTGGTGTTTTTAGCCTGGCAGGTGACTGTGTAAACCTGTGGGAGGGAGACAAGCCTGGAACAATCTGAGCAAATGAAGGAACCGTCAAAGTTGAAGGAAGCAGGTGAGAACCCCTCCTATGGTCAGAACCAGTGTGGTCCGGTTTATCTCCCATCTCTCAGGCGTCAGTAAATGTCATGTATGATGATTCGTATCAGACCGCAACATTTCAGGTGGCGTTGGTGAGGCTGCAGTGAAGGTACCAGAAGATTCCTCCAGGAAGACCATGGAGGGTAGAGAAGACAGCGAAGGTGCAACATCTAGGTCACCGAAGCCCTCGACTCAGATCAAGATTACAACCTTCCATTCACCGGCCATTAGTCCTAAGTATCATCGTTTGCATAGTAAACAGTTGAAAGCTGGCCCTTTTGGGAGCGGGGTGGGAGAAGGGGCTGCTGTGGCAGGGGGGTCAAGAGCTCCAGGCTCGCCCTCTCTGCAGTCAGTCATGTCCAGCCTGAAACAGAGCAAGCCTGTGGAACTCTCATCCACGACAACACTGAAGGTACGGACGTCTAGAATAAGTATGACACACTTGAAAAGTACGTTCAGAACTTTTTTAAGCTGACTTGTCCTGTCCTTCCGTAGCCTCCGGTCAAGAAAGGAGCCAAGTCGATGGCGGCAGAAGGACAGACCGCAAATCCGATACCTCTGACCGCGTCTCAGTCAAGGCTAACTCAGAGCAAGACACAGCCAGGTCAGCAAACTGAAGGAAATCTTGGTGTTTATTTATTTATTAATTTTTTTACTACACAAAGATAGCGAAACAGTGAGTAGATACCCTTTCAGCGTTTTGACTTACTCACCCTTCCTCGACTCCCCATAGCAACCAAGCGGAGGAAGAGGAAGATGGGCCTGTATAACTTTGTCCCGAAGAAGAAGACTAAAGTTGGGAAGCCACAGGAGAAGCTGGTCCCAGGGCCGTCTGGTAGTCAGGCCCCCCACAGCAGCCTGGAGGAGGACGGGGCCCTGAAACACGGAGACATGAGAGCCACAGGGGAGGAGGAGAACCAAACAAGCTGCCTCCCTGGGATTAAGATGGAGGACGACACTGAGAGGAGCTGCAGCCAGGAATACACAGAACTGGCTATAGACTCTCTGGACCTGAAGGCACAGGAAGAGCTGTTCTCACCCTCGCAATCAGGTGAGGACGGGTTTGTGCCAAACAATGCTTCCGGGAAGTTCCGGCTAACGTTTGCTCATAAAACTCATGTAATTGATGCCAAAAAAAGAGAAAAATTTAAGGGAAGTTTATTTTTAAAACCAATTCTGTGTTCTAATGGTGAAGGGAAGACAATTGGTAATAGGTCGACACCTTTTTAATCTCCTCACTTCAGATGGAGGGAGAAGACACTTACTTATTGCCTGTTATTAATGGTGTTGTCATTAGCATACAGACTAGGAGAAGAATAGAACAGAGTTCCAATTGTTTTACTGTTGGAACTTATAGTTGAGATTAGCTTCCTGCAGAGTCTGTGGATCTAGGGAAGTGCTTCAAATATCCAAGTGACATTTCCTGAGAACCTACCGGATACTTTTGTGATGAGTTCTTAGCAAATAAGCCTTGAACGACAGCCTGTTTTGGTGATGTCAGACTGCCTGTGTGTTGGTTTGGTCTGCGAAGTAGGATCAGCAGCAGACACGGAGGTCACAGAGACGGACCTGGCTGAAGAGCTGCCTCTCTGCTGCTGCCGCGTGGAGACCCCCTCGCGAGGCCGCAGCCCCTCCCTGTCGGAGCAGACCTGCATGGCCACGGAGAGCATCGACGGCCAGGTAGCTCTCAACACACCCCCTATTTCAACCCTTTTGGTTCGCAGCCTTGATCGAGGGGGCTTGTTTACACCTGTGCTGCCCCCTCAACCCTGCTCCTCCTCAGGTGAGTCGGTGCCAGCGAAGCGTGGTGAAACACCAGCTCATGCGTCCGTCCAACACGGTCCATCTGCTGGTCCTGTGTGAGGACCACCGTGCTGGGATGGTCAAGCACCAGTGCTGCCCTGGCTGTGGTCTCTTCTGCAGGCTGGTCAGTCCTCCAAAAATAACTCACTATGACATTTAGAGAACAATACAAGGCTGTGTGTTCCCAGGCCCTGATATGTTAACCAGCAGCAAACTTGTCCCCTTCCCCAGGGAACCTTCATGGAGTGCCGCCCGTACGGCAGTATGTCTCACCGCTACCACCGGGCGTGTGCCTCCATGATAAAGGAGCGTAGCTTCTGCCCTCACTGCGGCGAGGATGCCACCGGCGCCCACGAGGTCACGGTTCCCAAGCCCCACCCTGCGCCCTCCGTGCTCCCCCAGCCTGACCCCCGGCCTGCTGTACCCACCGAAACCAGCGTGGCCACTCTGCCCGCACCAGCGCTGGTGCCCCCCGCCCTGCCGCAGGTCTTCCGGGCAAAGAAGACCACCGAGCTGGAGAGGAGGAGAGAGGTGTCCCCTGAAAAGTACGCTCCGTCGCTTTCTCTGATCTCTGTTGTGTGTATCTCTCGCTCTTTCTCTCTCTCTGTTCCTCTCTATTTATATCCATATGTCCTGTGTGAATACTGCATGCTGTCTATCTTTATGTGTCCTTTAAGTCATGTTTGGGTGTCTTTTTGTTCTAGGTTGAAGAGGGAGTTTGGGGGTAGTGGGTCAGACCCAAGTAAAGAGTCCCTTGAAAACATTCTGATGGCTCTGGATGATGAAAAGTATGTGTTTGTGCCGTCCTTTCATATCTCTTTTTGAGTGCCCTCAAAAAAGGATGATAACCTGCTTTCTTGTCTTCTAGTTTAAAGCCAAAGAAGGTGAAGTATCCTACAAAGCAGTTGTACGTCTCCGCCAAAGAGGGCGAGCTTCAGAAAGTCATTCATCTTCTGGGTAAAGTCACCACCAGATTGACTTTGTTGCAGCACCAAGCCCAGTCGTAACACTTCCTGAACATAACTGACAGAGACGTGACCTTATTTGGTGTTCCAGTGGAAGGAAAGGACCCCAACTTCCTGATGGAGGATCAGAACAAGCGCAGCGCCCTGCATGCAGCAGCTGTTGCCGGGCACCATGAGATCTGCCACATGCTGGTCCAGGTGAGGCCCAGGCTCCTCCTGCACTGCAGGTTTGGGGGTCACTTACCCTAAAGAGCTAATGTCATAGACGAGTACAAACTCGATATAAACTGTGGTAAGTTTGTGTGAGGTACTTGGAGATACAGAGGTAGGAGTGATGTGTGTGTGTGTGTGTGTGCCTGGCTCCTGTAGGCCGGGGCCAACCTGGACATGTCTGATGCGGAACAGAGGACTCCTCTCATGGATGCCTGTGAGAACAATCACCTGGAAACTGTCAAGTACTTGCTGAGGGCCGGGGCTGCTGTTGGCCACAAGGTCGGCCCCCTCTCTTCTCAGTCGTATCTTCTACTAACCACATCCTGCCTTCGAACCAGGCAGACACGCAGTCATGCTTCGAAGGAGCCGTAGATTCGTAGAAAATAAACCGAACGGTCTGTGTTATTGTTTTGGGTTTCCCACAGGACATCAAGGGCTCTACCTGTCTTCATCTGGCAGCCAAACTGGGACATTTTGACGTCGTTCAGCATTTGCTCTCCAAGGCATTCAAATACATCAACTGTCAGGTACGCCTCCTCAATCTCCTGGGTCCTTATGAGCTGAAAACAGAGAGGGAGAAGGGGAGAGAGGAAGAGGGAGATGGAGGGAGAAAGAGAAAGAGAGGGAGGGAGAAAGAGGGAGGCAGAGAGAGGGAGATGGAAGGAGAAAGAGAGAGGGAGGGGGACGGAGGGAGAGGGAGGGGGATAGGGGGAGGGAGGGAGAGGGGGAGGGAGGGAGAGGGGGAGGGAGGGAGAGGGAGGGAGAGGGAGAGAGAGGGAGAGAGAGGAGAGCCCTCCCCTCGTAGTTTACGTTCTGCTGTACATCCCAGCGACAGTGTGCGTTTGTTTTTCAGGACGACGGCGGCTGGACGGCCATCACCTGGGCCATCGAGTACAAACACGGAAACCTGGTCCAGCTCCTTCTGTCCAGGGGAGCTGATGTTAACATCAGAGACAAGGTCACAGCAGGAGGCCTTTACACACACACACACACACACACACACACACACACACACTCACACCTGTGTCATCCACCAGACCTGGGTATGACCTCTCAACCTGGCTGCCGTCTGTTCTCCCAGCTCTCTGAGGGCAGCTAGGTCCTTCTGACATGAGGCTTCCCATGGGGGTGGAACTGTTCCTTGTTTCGCTACTGAGAGCAGGCAGACTGCAGTTCAGGTTTAATCTGAATCAGAATGGGGGTTTATTCGCTATGCAAGATTAACAAACACAGAATTCACTGTGGCAGGAATGAGCAAACATAGAACATATATATGGCATACTAATAAAAAAAATGAATACAATGTAAAATACACTACATATATGCTACATATAAACAAATAATACAAATGATACAAATAGTACAAATCAAGAGCGCCCTTGAAAAGGGTCGACTACCTTGAAAACTGATGAATGACGTCCGAAAGACAGTCAAAAGTCTGAGCATCAACGGAGAAAATATGCTGCGAACGATCTCTCTCACGCTCTTTTCAGAGCAAAGGGGCTTTGTAAACAATACAACATTCCCAGTAGCATGTGAACCTAAATGACCTTTGACCTGTGTGCAGGAAGAGAACATCTGCCTGCACTGGGCTGCGCTGTCTGGCTCGGACGACATCGCTCAGCAGCTGTTGGACGCTCGGTGTGACCTCCACGCCGTCAACATCCACGGCGACTCTCCTCTCCACATCGCCGCCAGGGAGAACCAGCTGGACTGCGTGACGTGAGTCCCCAACAATCTCACGTCTCTGAGCCAGGATCCTCTGCTACAGATTCTTACTACTGGTACTAATGGTTAAAGGTCTAACCTATAGGAGTCTAACCTATAGGAACTAAAAGATGAAATGGATAAAGAGATAAGTCCTTTATTGTCATTACACTCAAGATGCAATTAAATTTTGTGGGTACTCCCAAAAGCAGCAGCATTCAAAATAGAATATTATATAAAAACTTTGTCCTCCAGTGGGTGGAAATTGCAGTGTACATAAACATGTACATAAAAAATATATATAAAAAAAATATATATATATATAAAAAAGAGTAGGAGGAGGTAGACAGGGTGAGGAGTTCTGGTATGCCTGAGAGAGTAAGTAGTAACGGCTGCACCACCAGCGTGTGTTGCGATGTGTCTTAGCTGATTGGTGGGTGAAGATCCCCCCCCCCCCCCATCTCCCCAGGTTGTTTCTGTCCCGGGGAGGAGACGTGAACCTGAGGAACAGTGAGGGCGAGACCCCCCTGGACTGCTGCGTCTACAACTCTAAGATCTGGGGGGCCCTCACCACCAACAAGAAGCTGACCGATGCTCGGAGGGGCAGGGATAGCGTGGGAGAGAGAGTTCTGTGCAGGTACGACGCTCCAGCTTTGCCCCCCTGCAGAGGAGACATCAGCGGGTATAAAGCGGCTGTTCGACGCCTCAAGGTTACATTTGTATCCATAGTGATAAATGTGTCGCTGGGTCGTTGTCTATAGGGACATCTGTCGCGGGTACGAGGCGATCCCCATAACCTGTGTGAACGGGGTGGACGGCGAACCCTGTCCTGACAACTTCAAATACATCCCTGACAGCTGTGTGACTTCTCCAATGAACATAGACAAGGACATCACCCACTTACAGGTAGAAGTCACGGTCGCACCGAACGAACACTTAAAAGCTTCTTGCAAGACGCTGTCCGGGTCCAAAGAAATGAAGCCACTTTCCGTTTCAGCATTGCTTGTGTACGGATGACTGCTCTTCCAACAGCTGCATGTGCGGCCAGCTGAGTCTGAGATGCTGGTACGACAAAGTAAGTCCCACGCTGTCGCCCCTGGAACGTGTTTGTGGTCATTTTCTTGCGCCATTTCTGCTGAACAAGTCCTAAACCCCCCCCACGCTCGCCCCCCCCCCCCCCCCCCCCCCACGCCGGCCTGTGTTCGCTCAGGAGGGTCGTCTCCCGCTGGACTTCTGTCTCAAGGAGCCCCCTGTCCTGTTCGAGTGTAACCACGCGTGCCTTTGCTGGAGGACCTGCAGGAATCGCGTGGTGCAGAACGGCCTGAGGTAAAGGCGAGCCACCCCCCCACGTCGCCACGACACTCGTTCATTCGCCGCAGCTCTGTTCGCCGTTGCTGCCCGCTGAGCGGTTGTCCTGTGTGTCGGTTTCCTTTTCAAGAGTCCATCTGCAGCTCTATAAGACGAAGAAGATGGGCTGGGGAGTGAGGGCGCTGCAGGACATCCCTCAAGGAGCTTTCGTTTGCGAGTAAGTCGTTTTGGAGGAAGGAAAAAAAAGCACCTTGTGAGAAATGTTTTATCATACTCAAAGGATTTGCTGTTATCAGTAACACACACAGATACGGGTTTTCGGTCTCGTTAAGCGGTTTGCTTGCGTCAGATGTCCGCAAGTGAAAGTTCTTTGTACTCACCAGCATCATAGACCTTATCTGACAGGCCTTTTCAATCGCAGGTACGTAGGAGAGATTATAACTGATGCTGAAGCCGACAGCAGAGAGAACGACTCCTTCCTCTTCACCCTAGACAACAAGGTGAACACGGACAACGAACGACAACAATTGCGTGTCAAGTTACACAATGGAACGCCGTAAACATGTTCAGCCAACAGAGGATGCTGGAGAGCACGCCATCCCACCTGAGATGAACCATCTCTGGTTCCTGTTTTTGTTTTTTTTTGCAGGTGGGAGATGCTCACTGCATCGACGCCCGGCTGTTTGGCAACATTGGCCGATTCATTAACCACCTGTGTGATCCTAACCTTCTGGCTGTGAGAGTGTTCACCATGCACCAAGACCTGCGATTCCCACGGATCGCTTTCTTCTCCCGAAAGCCCATCCAGGCAGGGGAGCAGATTGGGTGAGAGACCCTTTATCGCTCCACCAGTTAAAACAGACCCAACATAAATAAAGTGCATTGAATGACTTCAGCTTGTGGGCTTGTGTCCAATGCAGGTTTGACTATGGAGATAACTACTGGAGGATCAAGAGGAAATACTACAGCTGTCACTGTGACTCCCCTAAATGTCGACACTCTGTGGCGGCCTCAGCCCAGGGAGACAGAAGCACAGAGAAGGGGACGAGCCCAGCACAGCCATCCATGGCACAGATGAAGTTGGAACCAAATAACGTTGCCTAGAAAGCAATAACTTCTCAGCCTCCCCCCCCCCCCCCCCCCACCTTAGTACCTTACCCATCTCCATCTGTTACATCCACCCCTTTTCAACCTGTAGCAGTCAGCATAATATCCACCATAATGTTTCAATTAGAGGGACTACAGTATGTAACATTTCGTTTAAAACGCTTTCTAAAGAGACGTCTTTTTGGGGGGGGTGTTTGTCTTGTTCTAGACAGTGTGGATTGCCATCTTTTAAACGCTGATTACGCAATAAACCTTATTTAAACCCATGATCGCTTGATCCGATACTTGTTTCTTTTCACTTGTGTTCAACGTGTTTTAGTCTTATCGTGTGTTTTTTTTGGCAGACCTCAGCTCCGAATGATGATTATGTGGATCGATTTCGACCAGCGAATCGAGAGGGTGGTTCCTTTATCAACATTATTTCCAAAAAACAGGATGAGCATTGCGGAGGCTTGGAAATCTGCATGATCATCCCAAAGAAATAAATTAACTTCATCATGCATGCGATCATTTTAAGTTTTCCTTCCATTGAACTGACGTGATGGAGCAGATTAGTTTCCCTTTCTCCTCCCTGCCTGGTGCTATGGAGACAGCGATCAGGTGGAGCCACTGAGAGGGGAGGGGTGGGGGGGTGAGGGGGGGGGGGCGTCTCTTCAGTCACGTGGGTCAATTCATAAGGAACACTGGGCTGGAGGAAAGTGGTGGCATTATACCAGTGATCAGAGGTTCCAAATCTGGGATTTTCTCTCTACAATTTTGCCGGATCGCAGGAGGATCGATGGGGTGCACCGTGATCGATGCCTCGTCTCCTGGAGGAAGGGTGGAGGTAATAAACCATGCAAACTTATAACCCCCTCTGCACGGCTTTAGGATCCAGTCTGAGAGATGCATGTGCGTGTTTTTGGGGATGGAGGTATAGTGAGTGAGAGCCGCAGTCTTTAATAGATCCTTCTGGCGTTGCCATCAGTGGATGATGGGGATTCTGTTGCTTTCTGTCTGTTTGGGAAACTGGATGAAAAGGATGCCTGCGCTATAATATGGGACCATGCAGAGAATGACACAAGGAAGATGATTTGACATGGAAATCTAAACTTTCTGCTTAAAGTTCTGCTCTTTTTTGGGGGGATATTTGGATATTTTAAAACATGGAGGGATCAGGAAAGGACACAATCCACCCTAAGATCTGAAGAAAACAGCTAAAGATTATTTATTTTTGTCTTTTTTTTTTTTTTTTGGATGTTCCTTGAATATTCTCTTGGGCATCACACACACCAAAGGGGACTGGTGTCTGGAACAGGAGTGTGCGTTGTAATGCTGCGTCCCTGTCTCTTATCTAGGGTCACTTTGGATTGTGTCTATAAGAACTGTGCAGTTTTACAATGGCTCGTTTCGAAGATGATCTCTCCTGCAGGAGAGGGGCCATCCGGCCCCCTGGCCCCCCGAGTGGTCCCAGGGTCTACAAGCAAACGATGGCTCAAAGAGCCAGAACAATGGCTATATACAACCCCATACCTGTTAAGCAGAACTGCCTCACTGTCAACCGGTCTCTGTTCATATTCAGCGAGGATAACATCATAAGGAAATATGCTAAAAAGATCACAGAATGGCCATATCCTTTGACAAAGTTGAACTTGTGGTTCCAGTTTCATTTTACGACTTGAAAAGGTGGAACATAGGCAGTCTAATGACCATTTTCTCAGCAGTTCTGTGCATTTACCCCCATCGTAGATGCTCTTCGATAATTGTTTGTGTAATTTCCCATTAACACCCATGTTCCTTTAAATGCAGGTTATTTAAGACGTAGTCTAATTCAGCGGTGGGCTACTGGTTATTTCAATGTAGTGATTTGGTGATTCAGCCATTGAGGATCATGTCTCTGCTTTACACTGATTTATATATATGTAATTCTAATTCTTATTCGGTGCACTGTAATCTTACAACCTGCCCGTAGACTTCAAGTTTAAGGACAGGCGCTCTCCAAGGTCCTGAACTCACCCTCCTGCAACTGCTGCTCAGAACGGCTGTAAAACCCAAGGATCATTTATTTATTTATTTACTTTTTATTTCTTATAGAGGGACAGTATACATTAATTCACATTTTACGGATAAAATGTAAATGCACCCATTTACAGCCAAAAGGCTAGTTTCCATTGGTAGTCCCCCTGCCAGAAGGAGAATGGCAAACCTGTGTCATAAAGGCAGACGACCATCCCTGCATGACATATTGAACATGTGTAGACCATGTTCAGCCCTGAAAAACTATGTACCAAGTTGTGTAAAGGAACGGTTGAGCTATAGCCATTAATTCACATTAGGTTACGTAATTGGACCCATTACTTATATAACTGGTTGGTTACCCCTGGTTCTGAGATAACCTCTATGAAACTGCAGCTTATCTTATATTTTTTGTGTTTTCAGCTGGTAAAGTTACAATGGATTAGATGCATCCTCACGTTCTTCCCTGACTTGTGTCTCCTTACTGTTCAGATATCTACCTTTCTATATCTATCTTGGTGTTTTTAGATGTTTTTAGATGTTTCTTGGTGTTTCTAGGTGTTTCTAGATGTTTCTAGATCATTGTAGATGTTTCTAGATGTTTCTAGGTGTTTCCAGGTGTCTTTCTTAACGTTTTTCCACTCCATTTGAGTACATGATCCTGGCCACCATCATCGCTAACTGCATCGTTCTGGCCTTGGAGCAACACCTGCCTGCTAGCGACAAGACACCCATGTCCGAACGCCTGGTGAGTATGTCATGAAGGTCAGTGGTACGGCTACTGTCCATATCCATGCTGTGACCAGGCACACAACTTTAATGACTTGGATAAGAACAGCGTGAATGTGACATGCTGTTGTGTGTGTGTGTGTTCTCAGAGGGTGGGGGGGGGGGGGGGGAGGCGGTGGACAGAGGTGGGCTTCTTTAGAGCCTGTCTGTAGGCTAGCAAGTATCCGAACAAGCGCCTGCTGATCCCCCTAGATTATAGCCACCTTAAGCTCTCTACCAAACTCACCTATTAAATCAGGCCATTTAAAGGGTAAGACGCGAGTTCAATCAAATCCCCTATCTGGGCAGAGTTGTTTTAAGGAAAGGGAAATGTCACTCCTTGAGAAACTGCGCCTCACAGCTGCCCTCTCTTAATGATTGACTTACTCAGATGAGCCAAAGTCCCAGTCTGCCAAACGAATGTACCTTCACGATCATTTGAAGATATTTAATAAAAAATTAATTTCACTTCCAGGGCTTGAATGTGCAAAGTTATGTTTTTTTATGAGTCATTCACAGAGTAAATTGTATAAAAAATATATATATAAATAAATCATATATATCAATGTATTGTTTTCAACAGGATGATACAGAACCCTACTTCATTGGAATATTTTGTTTTGAGGCCGGCATCAAGATCATCGCCCTTGGGTTTGCGTTTCACAAAGGCTCCTATCTCCGTAATGGCTGGAATGTAATGGATTTTGTGGTCGTCTTAACAGGGTGAGTACTGAGGGCTAATGGCTCATGCACCAGCTAAACTGACAGACCTGATGGTCTGTGTGGATTAATGAGGAAATACACTGTTAATGTGTGTGTGTGTGTGTGTGTGCGTGTGTGTGTGTGCATGTGCACATGTAGTTCCTTCTTCATAGACCAGGGCATGGTGTTATCGACGGGTAAGATTGCCTTCTGCGATGACGGTTAAATTGCCAATGGCAGACTTATTACAGAGCATGGGATTTTGTAAGTTATAACTCATGGTCAGAAAGGGAACAATGAACAGTCTAGGGAAACTGTGTCCCTGAAACAATAGTGGATCTCCAGTGGTTGCTCAGCAGGAGGAAGCTCCGCCTCCATCAGGGTCCGTGGGGGAATAGATGGGTGGAGAGGGGGGGGGGAGTGAGTGGATAGCAAGGTGGGGGTGGGGGCGATGCTGGGAGATGCTGTTTCGCTGGAGAGAGTCCCTGGATAGTTGCTCGCCCCACCAGGGATCGTCCTGGCCTGTTCTACCTAATGGCTCGGAGACCTTTTTTAGGTTCTGCGTGTCGGGGCTTACGTCAGCTCAACACCTCGTTGCAATAAACAGGGCCAGCCGCCTCTCTCCACCCGCAGGGGAACCGTTTCCAGCGAGAGAACAGCTTTTGTCGCTGTTCAGCGAAAAACACGGTCATATTCCCGACATAGTGAGATGGCCAAGACAGTCCCAGTGTGTCCACGCTGTAACCTAGGAGACAAGAGGGATATTGACATGTTGTCAAGGCCTCTATTTGGACCTGTCACCCTTTGCCAGCCCCATATTCACTTATACGATGTGTGGATGGGTCCGTCTGTGTAAAAGTCAGGAGGGCTGACTTGATTGAATTGGGCCAGAGTGGTCCGACATGATAACCATAATTGAAGGGCCAGGTTGGTGGATGGAGGCCATTACAGCTGCAGTCTGGCTGTCTTATCTGTGCCACGCTACAGGGAGTGATAGACCGGTGTTGTCTGCCTGTTTCTGACAGTCGGTGGATCACTATTTGCTGCATCCACCTGCTAGCATCCTCCAACCATCAGGCTCTCTTTCCTTACAAGATAAGGCCCCTTTCCGAAAACCCGCTTCGACCGTGATTACAGCATTTGTTTTCATTCGATCCCGTTTCCTGACTAGGGAATGCTACGGTGAAAGATATCAAACGGGAAATTATGGTTTGTCAAGGTGGCAATTGGTCTGATGCTGATAGGTTTGTGCAGTATGCAGATCAACAGTGAATAAGCAGAAGGAAGCGAGCGCTCGCACAGTCTCATGAATTGCTAATGCTGGACCCGAAGGCCAGGGTGCGGTTCATCCTAACTCCATTAGGGTTGATGGTTCATCATACATGTTCTGGGCCCCCGGGGGCCATGTAAGGGCCATGTTTGATGATCCTGCTAATCAGGTTTGGTCGTCTTGTGATTGAGACGGCTTGGGTGAGGGGCAGCTGCAGGCAGAACCAGGCCTTTAACATGCCCCAATAAGACGTTTGGAGTCGCTAATAAGAGCATATATCAGCCTTGCCTGGCTCCCACCCAGATCAATAGAGTATTAAGCCAAACAGAGGGGGAATAGATTTACTTCAGCGCTCTTCTTTATAGCTGCGTGGATCAAAGCAGCTTCTCACCCGGGCTGGGAGACCCTGGGCCGTGCCATCTGCACCGCGTCAGGACTTAGTAGGGTTTTTGGGTGTTGTTGATGTTGCAACTTCAGCCTCGCCCGCAATCAATTAGCTCTAACGAGTTTGTCTTAAGCTGCGTAACGTTGGCCGGAAAACAGGAATGGCTCTCGCGTCTAAATCCAGCCCTCTTGTTTTGAAAGGGCAGAGTGTCCCTGTGCGCCTATATCACTGAAAAGTCACGGCGAATCACAGTCAATTGTTTCTTGGCTTCGGTCCATATCTTTATTTAAAGCCGTCACTGAATATCAATGGACTCGTGCGTTGCTTTTGCAGTTATTGCTCCACTTTCCAGAAAGAGGAAAAAAAGAGCACTTGCTGAGGTTGCATTTCCTCCTGCAATCTGGCTCCGTCTCCAGACATTGGGGGAGCGCAGTTTAACTGTTGTTCCCTGAATAGCGTCGTCAATGGCGAGGTGCATTTATGGTGGAACATATTGGGAAGGATGAATCTAGGTGACTTGAACGCACCGTTGGGGAATGAAGCACAGAGCTGAATATCCTTGCAGTTGTAAACATGCTTTTCCTTACAGAGTTTCCTAAGAAATAGTATAGTATAGCGGATAGTGTTGTCTGTGTGTTTGCGTGGGCCTGTGGGTAGCGACGGTACTCTAGCCCAGTGAACCAAGCCAGTAGAGTGAGAGCAGAGTGAGTAAGCAACGGCATTATTGATATCGTACGACTCCAACGTGCGTTATGGGATTGCTGTGCTCTGGTTGTTGGAGATAAATGTAGCCTGTGATTCCAGAGTGAGAGAGAGAGAGCAGAATGTGAGAGGAGAGTTGAGTGATGTGGAGTTTAGTCTCTCTCAGTCTGAATCTCAGATGGGTTTCTGTCATCTTTCTCCCCACGGTTCTCTCTGAGGTTCCCAACAGGAAGTCCTTTACATTTTATGTTCCGCGTTTAGCTTTATTGATGGCGGCCCCTCTGCATTGTGGTGTCAGCATGTTGTCAAGATGTTTGTTTGATGATTTCACCTGGGCGCCGCGCTCAACGGATCTGAGATGTTATTTCAGAGAGGAGAGGGATGTTGTTTCACGGTTTTGACATTGTTTCCTGTGGGGATCGTTATTTATGGAGACTTACCCAGCCAGTTCACTCACATGTCCCCAGTAGAGGGATGGAGTTCTTGACTGACATAGCAAGAAGGGCTTCAGGGATCAAGGGAACCATGCAAGAAATGCATATTGTACACTAGACAGACACTCCTGAAATAAGGCAAGGGCTTCAGAAGAGATCGACTATAATCATCCAGAAAATTCACTACAACAAACGGATGAATTATTAACGGTGTTTTCACTGTTAGCTGAAGTAGCTTGGGTTCTGTTGCTGCGAGCATTTGATCCACTCCAGGTTAGACTAGGTTCAAGTTTTAAAGAGTTTCTACGAACTGTTCGGCGCTATACTTATAACACAGTTGACTCACCTCAGAGTTAAGACCGTTGACGGCCAGACCCTTAAGTAAGTGGCATCATAAACAGGTGTGAGGATTTGTATCAGCTCACAGCACAGTCCATCCCCAGTGCTTGTCCTCAGCTAACCTGACTGTAAAGGTTTGTACAGATCATATTCCTCACTCTAAGCTGTTGCTAAGCTGATTCATGGCCTGTATCAGCAGAACTGTTGTTACAGGACATGGCATTTCTGTCACTGTCAATGTGAGGAATCCATCCATCCCCTGGAGAGAGGGACATATTCTAACAGGGCTCTCAGGGTATTGATCATCGCCTTTCTATCGTTATTGCTACATTTTTCCCGCTCCCAGCTTTCTTTATTTTTCCTTTTTCTAATGTGGGCAGATTTATTGGGGTAGATAATCGTCGGTATCCTTGTTCTTTTGGCTTGTTCTAGCGATAAAACACATCATGGTGTCTTCAGGTCTGTTTTACTGCCTGAAATTGACACGGTCTGCTCCTCTATGACATTGGTAATGATAATGTTTCCCTGAGAGGATTTTCAAATGGTAATAAATGGGATATTGAGCTGCCGTGATTGCACTGATGGTGGGGGAGCATGTCTGATAAGCACTTTGTGAAATCTGACCAGCTGGATTATTACAGATAGATTATTCCCTGTGAACCCGCAGATTCTCTCAGTGGGCTGTTTCTCCTTAACCAACAATAACAGCACCCATGTATAATGTTAGTAAACTAAATGATGAAATATCGTGTGTTCTGCTTGGTCGGATGGTCGACGTGCCTGAATACCCACCTGATAACTCCTAGCTGCAGTCATGAACGATCCTTTTTTTTTAAAAAGTGGAGTCATTTTATTTGGTTGCAATCTTTTACGGCTAGCGAACCTTGATGCACCTTTTCACAGAATCTGCGTACAATCACCTCATGCGCTGGATTGGAAAGAGAACTGGCAATCTTACTTGATGCTGTCTAAATACTACAGTTATGTGCTGCCTGCTACTCAGCGCTGTGTTTTAGTTCCTTACTGTTTGCACCGGCGTGGAAGGGTACTCTCTCAGGGTGGGAAGGGGGGGGAGAGAGAGAGAGAGAGACATCGAGGCAGAGAGAGAGTTAGAGAGACAGAGACAGAGACAGAGAGTGAGAGAGAGAGAGAGAGAGAGAGAGAGAGAGAGAGAGAGAGAGAGAGAGAGAGAGAGAGAGCAAGGTGGTGACATGTGGACCAGCTGGGCTGGAGCCCTCTTGCTGAGTGGCGGGTCCCACGGGCGCTGCACTCAGCTGGGCCTGTTTGTGTGTGTTGACGTGCGTACGTGCGTGTGTGCGACAAGGGTGGACGTCCCTTCTCTCTACACCCCTCTGTTATCTGTCTTCAAGCGCTGTGTTGCCAAGAGCTGCTCGACCAGGGAGTGATTGGAGAGACAGGAGTTATAGCTATTGGGTTAGTTATGCCATGGAAGGAGGCCAGTGTATCAGTCAAAGTGTGCTGCATCCTAAAGGAAGTGTGTGGCTGCTGTTATTCATTCATCTGTACATATCAGTAGAAAAGAGAGTTTGATTAGACTTCTGGAGCTGTTGTTCGAGTTTTTTATTTATTTATTTATTTATTTATTTATTTAACCTTTATTTCACCAGGAAGGTCCCATTGAGTTACAGTAACTCTTCTCACAGGGAGTCCTGGCCAAGACAGGCTGCAGAAAAGAAGTTGCAGAATTTGCACAAGGCCACACACACACACAAACAAAGTACACCACAATTTACACTATAATGCTAAAATTACACTTCATAACAGGCTATATAAAAACAAGCTAATACATACAGCTAAATAAATAAAAGTAAAAATAAATAATAAAAATAAATAAAAGGCATCAGGTTAAAAACAGTTGCAATGTTCTTTTAGAGCTGATTGCAACATGTTTTTAAAGGTACTGAGTGGTGGGAGTGATTCCAGCTTTAGAGTGACTTGAAGTTCATTCCAGAACTTTGGTGCATATGATGAGAAAGCTGTTGTACCCAGTTGCGTTCTTGTTAGTGATGTGGTTAAGTGAGTGTGGAGTGCAGCCAGTTGTTGTCTGTGTTCGGTGCGCGAGCGAGCAGGGATCACCGTCCGTCCGTCTGCCCAGAATAGCTCACCTTCCGACACGTTCGGCTTTACTGATGTCCCCCGGAAATGGAAGGGAGAGATCAGGAGGAGGAGACTGAGATTTCAGCCTGGGGGGCTTCCTTCTGCTGGAGAGAGAGGGTAGCTGTTGATCTCTCTCTCAGACACGGATCGATGGAGCGAGGGGGGGGTGGGGGTGTCTCTCCGCCCAGCCCTCCCAAAGGGGAGTTGATTGATCTGAAAGCCTCGTCGTCAGGGAGTGCGAGGGCCCTGCGGTGAGACCGGGCGCTCGTCTCTTTTCAGCGACCGGGGGGGGGCAGTTTTTTCCGCACGCCGCTCCGCAGCCAACTCCCTGCGCAGTCGAAGCCAAAAGGCCCCCCTGATGCACACTGGGCGCGGCCCCCCCGCCCAGCTAGCGTAGCGTAGTAGCTTCTAATGAATGAGATCGACGTAATGCGTGTCGGCGATCCTGTGGATGCAGTTTGGACAGGTGCCACTCTCCCCAGGGAAACCTCTGATGAAGAATTGTTATCGAATCTGTTAGTTTGACCTGCTTAGCGATGTTAGCCATCCCTGTCCTTCTGCCAAATAGAAATGAGCGCAGCCTATTGACCCAGAGCCGTCGTTAGATCCATTACATGGATACTGGCATCGGCCCCAACAGTCTGAAGGAAGGTAATTGATCTGCACTCACGGTCCATCACTGAGATGGTCATGTTGCATGTTGGGAACGAAGCAGATGTAATGCACCAAAGGGATTCGCGTACGCAAACGATAAGATCATTTGAATAATGAAGCTTTAATACAGAAGCATCGACATAAAATTGTGTATAAAAAATGAGGGCATAAACGAGGAGAGTTACGGCTTGATTGGTTAACCTTGTGGATGAAACATCGAATGCTTGCTGAGGAATCACATCAAATCGCAATGTATTTGTATAGCCCCTTTTCTACAAGCAATGCCACAGAGGGCTTCCAATACGCCCATAGAACTGCCCCTCAACCAACCTAAACCCTCAAGGAAGACAAGGATGAAAGTATCATGACAAACCGCGTTCCCCAACAATAACCTAGACTAGTAAAACTAGTGAGCCGTCACTGAGCCAACGATCACACAATCAGCCCAGATTTAAATAGATCCCATCTGGAAGGTGCTACACATCCACATGTCGAAGTACATATGTGTTTGTCATTAAAAAGTGCCAGCTCTCCTGCATGAGAGATTTCTCGGTTGCTATGGAGACGAGCAAGCCTGGTGTTTCCTGTTCCATTGCTTGATTAGCGCTAAGGGGAGGGGTGCGTATACAAAACTAGGGTAGACATCTTTATTATTATTATTTTTTTTACTGTTCTTTTGCTACTTCAGGCTTTTTGTTCTTGTTTTGGTACGGAGAATGTGGAAGCCCGCCTCGTTCCGTTGGTAGCTATGCAACCACAAAGGCGCACTGCAATAGAGTCAAGTTACTGCTTTCTATTAAGAAAGGAAAACCATTTCCACTCTCTCTGTCTCTCTCTCTCTCTCTTTGTCTCTCTCTCTTTCCCTCTCTCTCTCTCTCTCTCTCTCTCTCTTTCCCTCTCTCTCTCTCTCTCTCTCTCTCTCTGTCTCTCTCTCTCTTTCTCTCTCTCTCTCTCTCTGTCTTACTCTCTGTCTCCCTCTCTCCCTCTGTCTCTCTCTCTCTCTCTTTGTCTCTCTCTCTTTCCCTCTCTCTCTCTCTCTCTCTCTCTCTCTCTGTCTCCCTCTCTCCCTCTGTCTTTCTCTATCTCTCTCTCTCACCCTCCCTCCCTCCTCTCACCGTTCCCTCTCGCTTCGTGAATCCTCGTCTCCCGGCTGCTCTACTCTAATGAGATCAGCGGAGCCTCCTTTGTTTCTATGGTGACGCCTCCAGTGGCTTTCCCTCCGCCTGCCTCCTGAGCTAGCAGCCGTCTGGTCTGGCGGGGGGAGAGCCCGGTCTCTGGTCACTCTCTGAGCCTCTTAACCCTCCCCTGTTGATCCTCCTATCTTTCGTCGTGTGTCTGTCTGTCTGTCTCTTTTTTTTCTAATGTAGATATGGCTGCAACAGCAAGCACACTGTTATGGAAACAAATCCATGATGATGTCATTGGTCAGGAAATGTGAATCTCCCTTCCTAAACATCGTTGCATCAACATAGGAGGGAATATTTTATAGAACTGCGATTGCGGGTCATCCTCAAACGCAGGAATCGGATCGTTCCCGCAGAGTGATACCGAGCTCTCGCCGGGACCTTAGCGATCCATCGCAGGTTCCTCCCAGTCGTGGTCTAGTGCAGTGGTCCCCAACCCTGGTCCCCAGGGACCCCCTGTTCTGCATGTTCTAGATGTTTCCCTCCTTCCCACACACCTGATTCTAATGCCTGTTTCGTTACGAGGATTTTTCAGAGCTAAATAACGACCCAGTCATTGGAATCAGGTGTGTTGGAGCAGGGAAACATCTAGAACATGCAGGACAGTGGGTCCTGAGGACCAGGGTTGGGGACCACTGGTCTAGTGTATTATGCGGTTGCCAGATCTGCTTTGTCACCCCCCACAAGAGCATCTACTGAAGGATCATGAATAAAATAGAAGCAGGTGTGTTTTTTTTGTGCCACCTCTCAACCTTCACTTCACAGCCGCTGATTTCAAACGACTGCATTTTAATTCCTCGCTGCTCCCTCACTCTCTCTCTCTCTCTCTCTCTCTCTCTCTCTCCCTCCCTCCCTCTGTCAGATTTTCTCAGTACTTAAAGTCACAAAAGGACAATTTATGTGAGGTATACCTTGAGATAACCATCCTTAACAGAGATTGTTGCGATATCTCACTGTGATACTATACCTCTATGAGATGTTGATATGACTTCATACAAGTGCTTAGAATACAAGCTCTGCTGTCATCAGAACAATCATGGCATCTCAATATCTCGTCTGTTAGCGTTTAAGAATCCTCTCAGGGAAACATTATCGTTACCATAGTCATTGAAGAGCAGACTTGTGTCAAACTAGCAGAGGAGACCTGCGGCTGTTCATCTCCCCTGACCGGAGTGTGTGTGCCTGGGTCATCTGTTCCGCATCGCTGGCTCCTCTTCACGTCACCTGTAATCTGAGGCTGCGTAATGGAGGTTCCTGCTCAAGCCTTACGCAAGATCATGACTGCTGAGCGTGTGAAGGTGATGTTCTATTCCAACAGCGAAGTGAGACAAATCTATTTCTGTAGTTTCTTTCGTAGCTGGCTGGCTGACTGCCTTGCTGGCTTGGTGGCTGGTTGGCTGACTGACTGTCTGGCTGGTGATGTCAGGCCTGTTTCTCGTGCTCCTGATGTTGCGCTGCGACTGTGCGGCAGGGCCTGAACCAACGCTCAGTAATTACTGACTCATGTCCCCCTGCTCTGCAAATAATAGAGTCGTAACGCAGGGCGAATGAGTTGTTATTTGCGCAAATGCATTGGAATGAAATCTACAGAACAATGTGCACTGCAGCAAGCGTGTGTGTCTACATGGAGAGGGCTTCTGTAGTCCTGCTGTACACACCCGAGGAAACAGGAGACCAGTGGAGATGAGCTTAATGGACTGTAAAGATTTGCGCACGCTCGCTAAAAGCTATGTGAAACCGACGAGAAGAATATTCCCATTCCTGACAGCTTCTCTCCCTGTGATCCCTCATAATACTCACCTCATCCTCTCACAGTTTACGGTAGAACAAATAGATTATTTTTTTGCTCGCCGGTGCAGCAAGCAACTCATAATGCTGGTCTTTTCTGATGTGATGATCTGAATAAGAGCTGCTGTTTAGGTGATAAATGTAGTTTAGCGACCCAATTATTTTTGTATTTTCTTCATCGTCGATTATGTTCTCGTGTGTTTATTTTGTGGATGATTTTTAGTCAGCGTGGGGATTTGAATCATCAGTACAGCCTCTGTCAGACACAGGTGTCCCATGTTCATGATGGACAGAGTCATGAAGTCCAGGGTTACAACTGCCAAATGTATCTCCTCTCCTACTGGTTAGTACAGACAGTGTCCACATCTGTGTCTCAAATTCCACTCCACTCAGAAGTAGCCATCGGAAAATGTATAATTCATCAAAGCTGAACAAACACAATAAATTATCCAAGGCACCGACTGTGTCAGTGTTCTAAAACCTTTGCACGCTGAACTGCATTAGATTAATTGTGGCAAATCTGATGCTGACATCAGGGATTTCTGCTCCGGATTCATCTTTCACAAGGTGTTTATGTTTGGAAACCTGTCGTAGCAGTTGGTTTCTCCTTGAACACACCCCAGACAGTTTTGAATACGCCTGACATCAGGAGCAGGAACTTCAGGAGGAGGGTCCACCTCACTGGTAGAATATTTGACTACAAATGAAGAGGTTTGCAGGATCAAATACCCAGCATGCTTTGGATGACAGCGTCTGCTCAAAAGAGGAATGGAGGATCACTAAAGAAAGAAAAAGTGCTCTGAATACGCTTCAGAAGAGAGCAAAGTATATTTTGTCACCGTAGCGACGCCTCTCGTTCCTCCAATTTGGCTGTTTTCGAGCCTGTTTGTTTTGATCCCGGGTCTACCGCAGCCGTTCCCAGGCTGACAGGACGCTCGTGTCTCAGATGGTTCCTCCTCCTACCCCCCTCCTACCCCCCCACCCCCCGTCCCACCCCCCTCCCTCTCAGAACACGGACATGCTAGCGCCTGTCAGTTACAGTGGGCGCGCGCACATCACCTGTCTCATCGCCGGCCGCCCGGCAGACAGAAATATCCGCCCTAACGAACCGTCTCGCGTCACCCCCCCGTCTCTCGCGACCTGGATGCGTGACCCCCTGCTTTCTGATGCTGTCACCTCCTGCCTCTCCATATCTGGTGCCGTGTCATTCACTATGACGTCTCCACAGAGGTGTTTCTAAACAAACATGGCCGACTAATTGATAATCAAACTAACGTGCTTGACTTTTCACCTTTTTTGGGGCGTTGTCTGAGTATGCGTATGCAAGCGTAATGCATTATTACTTGGTAAGCAGCCCCAGGGCTCAGCTGATGATGAGTACCGTTGGAATCGCTGTAGAGAGCGATGATTGGGCCCGTGCATAATTATCTAGCCATTTAGGAATTTGATTAGTTTCGTTTCGCAGCGAGATCATCGGCAAACATGTTGTTTTCATACGCAGTCTCAATTAAATTTGTATTTCAGGAGGAACAATGACAAGAAATGTGCCGCCTGTGATAGTCCTGTTTGAGAAGGCGTGCGATGCGGTTTCTGCTGGTGTTAGAAATGCTGGCTGTGTAGTTTTGTAGAGACCCCCCCCCCCCCCCCCCCCCCCACCGCTAGCCAAAGGGCCATTAAGTAGCTAATCTCCTAGAGCATGCCTCAGGTAGGGGGGGAGGGGCCATTCTCTCCTGCCGGATCCAGATGTTGTTTGTTGGAGTGGGGCCACATGCTGGAATGTCTTCATGCAGCGCAGGTTTGGTTAGTGAGTCTGGGGACGATACTCCCACGGACAGACCGGTTTAAAGCATCGTCGATGCTGAGCGGCCTGGGGGGTTTCTGCACGGATTTCTGGCTTTAGATTAGCAGCGAGCGCACGCCCCGACCAACAGGAAATGACATAAATCAGTCGTTCGTTTTAGTAAGCCTGGCAAGAGGACAAAAACAAACTACCAAAAAAAAATCGATCATAAATATTTTGGTATTTTGCAAATGCCTGACTGTTTCTTATTTCATCCATTTTGGTGGACCGCCATTTAAGGGTCTGCTGAGCCAGGTTTGTAGAATTTAATTGAATAAAAAGCTGAAGTTGACTTATGGTGCCATCAAGTTTGGTAGACAGTGGTCTAACGGCGTTTATCCCTCAAGGAAAGAGCGTTTGCTCTGAATTCTCACTGTTCAGTGATGTGGGGCAATGTGCTAATGCCTAATGCTTCTGGCACACACACACACACACACACATACACACACACTCATACACAAATACATGTACCCCCCACTACTTACATGCATACTCAAACACACAGACCCTGCTCTCTTTGCAGGTTGCTGGGTAGGACATTCTTGGCCTCCAGCCTTTCTCCTGTTGGCAGGAGTTATGATACACAACCTGCACTGTTGTTTTGTAATTTGAGACCTGGTTCATTTGTCTGACTGCCAGAAGTCCTACTTAATAGTTCAGGGTTGGTTCCTGGAGCAAAGCAAGCCGTCGCTGGAATAGCAAGATTTGTATGCGACATGCTTGTTTTTTCTGTGAATGATTCAGGAGAATGCTGCTGAGGGCTTTTCGCTCACGGGACGCACAGCCGACACTGTAGGAAGAGAGAGAGAGAGAGAGACAGAGAGAGAGAGAGAGAGAGAGAGAAATTTGGGTGACAAGGAAACAGGGAAGAAGAGAATGAGGGAGATGAGCAGGTAGAGTGCTCGGTCTCTCTCGTAAAGAGAGGGAATGAGAGAGTAAGAGAGAGAGATAGGGAGGGAGGGAGAGAGAGAGAGAGAGAGAGAGGGAGAGAGAGAGAGAGAGGGAGAGAGAGAGAGAGAGGGAGGGAGGGAGGGAGAGAGGGAGACAGTGACAGTCGAGGGAGGCTCATTTCAGGAGGAGATAAGTGATCTATATTTTACAAAGGCAGACAGCTGCAGTCTGGAGCATTAGACTAGCCGAGCCAGATCGCGAAGAGATGCTGTTATTTCCCTGAGATTGAGTCTAACAGCCGAGCTACCAGAGTCCCTCCAGCTCCTGGCTTTAGATATGTGTTGTTTGCGTCTGCTTGAGGTGGAAAAAAGGTGATTCAGTTCATTTCATCATTCTTTCCCTCGCAATTAGCTCCCCTCATCAGGGAATGCATCTGTACGCCTGGATTAATTACCATCCCGGAGTGAGGACAGGGAATTACCCTTTGAATGGAATGAAACAAAGCAATTATAGGTTTTCCCCCCCAACCCGCTGTGAATCTACCCAAAGAAAACCTCCCGCTCACCTGATTATCATGAAGAGGTAGATTTGAAAAAGACGGACGCCATTTTGAAACGCCCCCCTGAATCAGAGTTAGGCCTGCGGACCATGCAAGCTCTTATTTGATTTTTTCTCATTGTGGTAACGTTCATCTTGATGTTTGGAGAGAAGCTCTCTAAGTTGTGGTCTGTATTTGGTTGACTGAAGCACTTATCAGAGCACTTCCTCTAGTCTTGCACTGCCACAACCCCACCCCTCAACCCCACCCCTCAACCCCACCCCTCAACCCCCCCCCCACCACCACCACCCCCTTTTGCCTAGGGGTGCCCCCCTGCTCTAGGTTTTATGTTGGTCCCAGAGCCAACATTGTTCCGCTCATTTGGGGTTGCATGGCTGTACCTCCTGGAGGTTCTGTGTGTCTGTGTCAGCGGTCCCAGCTGGCTCGAGGCTCCACACTACCCTGAGAAGGGGGGGGGGACGGGGACTCTCTAACCGCACCCCCCCCTTCCCCCAGCCCTCACCACCCCTCACCCTGCCCCACACACTTCTCAGTGAGACCGGAGCGCGGTCAGAGCCCGGTTAGCGAGGGGGGCAGGGGGGGTGAGGTTTTTAGTCAGGGAGCGTGTTGACAATGGCAGGGTGGGTGACGTGATGCATTTCAACAGCTCACCCAGAACCCTGCCACGGGGAAGACACACACACACACACATACTGTACAGATACACACACAGCTTCGCACCGCTTCATATTCAAGCCGAGGGAAAGTGGAGACTGAAATACAACTGTTTTCCGTAAGTGCTGTTTGGTCTGTCAGTGTCAGCTGGTACGCTCCCTGCATAGCAACATGCGTGTGAAATCATTTATATTCACCACCAAGTTACCGGCTGATTGGTTTTTCAGTTTCTATATCACAGTTCTGTATTCCCAACTCAAACTACAGATTCTCTATGAACACATGTAGCAGAGAGGCGTCATGAATAGCAATTTCATCCATTTCTGGAGCTCCAATTAGTACGTCTAAGGATTACCCTCGTTTTACATTGACTGTCTTAGATGTTTTGTGTGTTGTTGTTGTTGGCCGGTTTGAGTTTATTTTTATTTTTATTTAGACGTGCTGTCAATAGACAGTTTACATTGACTTACATTGAGTCATTTAGCAGACGCTCTTATCCAGAGTTACTTACAGCAAGTACAGGGACATTCCCCCCCTTACATTTACATTTATTCATTTAGCAGACGCTTTTATCCAAAGCGACTTACAAGAGAGAGCTTTTACAAAGAGCATCAGTCATTGAGCATAGCAACGTGATAGACCCCGAACATAGTGGGGGTTTTTAGATCGTGAATCATACATCATGAGAACCAATAAGTGCCAAGGGAAGAACTATAAATGCATAACACAACGATTGTGAACATAAAGCAACACACAAGTAACAAGAAACAACACTGGCAAGTCACCATATGGGGACCAAGGCAAGTAGGGTGAAGTGCCTTGCCCCAAGGACACAACATCATGTAGCCACAGCCGGGAATCGAACTTGCAACCTTCCGATCTCGAGCCCGACGCCTTAACCTGCTGAGCCAGCTGACATTAACCAGATGCTCTTGTTGTTTGTGGACAGGATTCTGGCCACGGCCGGCGCCGACTTCGATTTACGAACGCTGAGGGCCGTCCGGGTCTTACGACCTCTCAAACTGGTGTCCGGAATCCCCAGTAAGTCCTCCAGGGTCTCCTGCGGTTTCAACACGTCAGCATGAGTCCAGGGCTCCGTGTTAACGATGCTTTCCGTGTTCTAGGTCTGCAGGTGGTGTTGAAGTCCATCATGAAAGCCATGGTGCCTCTGCTGCAGATAGGCCTGCTGTTGTTCTTCGCCATCCTCATGTTCGCCATCATCGGCCTGGACTTTTACATGGGCAAGTTTCATCGGACCTGCTTCAGGAACGACACCGGTAAGCGTTCACTTTTGTTTTTTATCGTCCATGGATGTCAATATCCCCTATTGTAATCGTTTGGCAAACGCTATTAATCCAGATTGGATGTACACAAGTTTGTGTTGTTATTGTTTGTGTTATTCTCGTGTGTGTGTGTCGCAGGTGAGCAGGCGGCAGACTTCCCCTGTGGGCTGGAGAAACCAGCGAGGACGTGCGCCAGCGGCACGCTCTGTCAGGAGTACTGGCTGGGCCCCAACTACGGCATCACCAACTTCGACAACATCCTGTTCGCCATCCTCACCGTCTTCCAGTGCATTACCATGGAGGGCTGGGTGGACATCCTCTACAACGTGAGTCAGCAGGATTTCACCCCCCCAAAAATCTCCCCCCCCCAAAATCTCACCCACCAGCTAACGTAAGGGGTGTCCAATCCTGGTCCTCGAGGGCCCACTCACCTGAAGGTTTTAGATGTTTCCCTTGCTCCAGCACGCCTGATTCTAATGAATGGGTCATTAACAAGCCTCATAATGACCCATTCATTAGAATCAGGTGTGCTAGAGCAGGGAAACATCTCAAACTGTCAGGACAGTGGCCCTTGAGGACCCGGGTTGGAGACCCCTGATCTAGCGGCTCGGACACAGAGCCAAGATGGAATTTGACACCCATCATAGGGACTCATGGATGGGATTTATCGGATGGACTTATGATGGAGGCTGGAGTGGATCTTGACTCGGGTTTTTAAAACCAATCAGAGTTGTGGCATTTGCATAAAAGTGGCAATTACACCGAGCAGAGGAAGTGGTTATGTAACAGCATCAAATATTGAAAAGCCTCCAGCGGGTTGAAGATCATTGCGTGACGCTTTAGCCTAGACTCTGAGAGGGAATTGTATCAGTCAATAGTTGCTGGAAGTGGGGAATAAAATGCGGCTCTTGTCTTTGATGTCTTACATTGGCAGTCAGTTCCCCAGTGTTGGTGACAAACGGTGTTTACTATATTACTGGAGACAGGCAGTGTGCAGTTTTGCAGTGGGTCCTCTCGGGGGGGAGGATTCTGAGGCGCGCTAGATTCAGCAGCGAGGTTTGTCCAAACATCATGAATCACCGCTCCTCATCGCTGCGTTCTGGACCCGACTTCTCAGAACCCATCTCCATCCCAGATAACGGAAGCTTCCCCACACCAGGTCACAGTGATATTTCAGATATAAAGATCTACGGGTGCTTTCCTACTAAATCACCCAGCACGGTGTGTTCCTTCCGCTTGGTGCCCTCTTCCTCCAGGCCTGATAAGAGGCAGCTTATGCCAGGTCCTTTCTTGCTTGGTGGTGCCAACATGATGCCCTGACTCTGCCAGGGGAACATGGAGTCCACCTGCAGAGGAGGACTCGCTAGCTCACCAGGTCTTCCCTCCCTCCCTTTGGCACCGAGGGGCTGGATCTAAATGCTTGGGGATGGCCTTGGCTTGGAGAGGAGAGGACAGGCTGCATCTTCGAGCTCGGGGGAGGGCAGTCTGGTGAATACACGACAGACGGCCTCAAATCGGCTGTTTGACTGAGCCGATCCAATTTGCGACAATTAGCACGGAAGCTAATGGTGGATGCGTCACGATCACAGGCTCGATGAGGCGTTTGAGGACCAGGATCAGTACGTCTCGGTCCCATCCAGAGGCGCCTCGGCGTCCAGAGTACCGTCCTGGGGTCGGCCAACCAGGCCTCAGTTAGCACCAGGCAGCGTTGGCAACCGGATGATGGATAATCCCCAACCATTAATCCAGAATTAGCCACGGAACACGAGGGGCTAGGTTAAGATCCTTCCCCTCATCCATCCCTGTCTCCTCTGTTTCCAGTGTGATTGACAGGCATATAATGTGCTCTAAGGGGTGGGGGGGGGGGGGGGGGGGGGGGGGGGGGTGTGGGTGTGCCTGTGGGTGTGGGGGCTGTGGGTGTGCGGGGGGGGGGGGGGGGGGGGTAATGGGGTGGATGGTGACCTTTTGGAATACAATTGGTGGCGTCTGATTGGATAATCGGAAGCGGAGGGGCGTCTCTGGTAGTCTGTCTCAGTTCCTGTCGTTAAGACGTGTGTGTTGACTTCATCAGATCGGCCATCCGTCTGGCTGCAATCAGAACTCTGCCCTGCGGACAGGAAGCCCGTCCAGACGAGGAGTTAGAAAGATCTACGGTCCCGTACTGACATCCTGAAACACACACACGACCGACCGACTGCAAATCTAGATGACATCAAATAGATGTTTACGAGACGCAATTGATCTCTTCTGTATCTCTCATGGGTCTCTAAGGGGGGCTCGTCGACCCGTATTCCATTGTTTTGTTTTTTTGGTACACTGCAGCTGTTTGAGAAAAACAAACCGTTGGATTTGTTTCGTCCGTGTTGTGCGGCGAGGCCATCTCAAAGAGCTGAGAGGTGTGTGTGTGTGTTTGTGTGTGTGTGTGTGTGTGTGTGTGTGTGGAGGGGGGTAAGAAGATAGACAGAAAGAGAAAGACAGGCAGACAAATTACCCAGGCCCTGCCCTGCCTCTCCTGCTCAACCCAGCTCATCCAAACCCAGCCCTACCCAGCCCAGCCCAGCCCTGCTCTGCCCTGTCCAGCCCTGCCCAGCCTGTCCAGCCCTACCCAGCCCTGCCCAGCCCTGCTCAGCCCTACCCAGCCCAGTCCAGCCCTGCCCAGCCTTACCCAGCCCAGTCCAGCCCTGCCAGCCCTGCCCAGCCCTGCCCAGCCCAGCCCTGCCCTGCTCTGCCCAGACCTGTCCAGCCCTGCCCAGCCCTGTCCAGCCCTGCCCAGCCCTACCCAGCCCAGTCCAGCCCTGCCCAGCCCTGCCCAGCCCTACCCTACCCAGCCCAGTCCTGCTCTGCTCTGCCCTGCCCAGCCCTGCCCTGCTCTGCCCTGCCCCAGCCCTGCCCTGCCCACAGCGTTCTCAGTGCCAGAGAAAGGTAATGTGCCAAACTGGCAGCTTGGCCCAGGGGAGTGGTCCCAGGTCGTGCCAGGCCCAGCGCTGCCCCCCCCTCAGTGAAATGGCTTCCAAGCCACCTGTTAACATAAGCCTGTCTGGCCAGGCCTTGTGATGGCACACTATCACAGGACAACCGGATGTTTACAACCTGGAGACGTGGAGGAGGAGGAGCAGGAAGGAACATATCTGATCTTTCCCAACTGAAGACCGTTTGTCATTCGCTTCTTGCTTCTTTTCCCCCGAGACGTTCTCTCGCTTGACCCTGCGCGCTTTATTTCCACAACAAATCAAATCAAATCTAATCTTATTTTATTCGTGGAGCTCTTTCTTACGAAGAGGAGAGCTGAAATGAATGCCCCCCACCTAGACCCAACCGCTACCTGTAACCAAGGAGCTAAACCCAAGGATCCTTGTGTAAAGCCGGCTAAACTGTACTGTAAGCACATGTCCTTGTACTGTAGTGTGGAGGTTCCAATGACGGTAATTGGTTTGTTAGTGTCTTTGATCGCGAGCGGCGTATGACCATCATTGATCCTGCCCGTCTTCGGCTACCTAACGATGTTAACGGTGCTGACTGGATGTCTGTAACCGTTTTAGAGAAGGGAGGGGGGGGGGAGCTGAGAGGGAGTAGGGGGATTAAAGCTAATTGTCTCTCGCTCTAATGACAATGGCTGTTCTGTTTGTCTACGAGTCCCCCTCCCCTTTGTTTTTTATTCAATATCTGGGACTCCAGACTTCAGATACGCTGACAGTAAGATGAGCCTCTGTAGCCTCTCTGGTCCCTTCTGTCATTTTTTGGAAGTAAGGTCGCTCTGACAAATGGTGGACTATTAGATTGCCTTGCTGGGGATACGGAAGGATCCTAGGTGCATCCTGAATATGTGCGTTCCTCTATATACTGCCTCAGTTTAACCTGAGTGTGCGCGTGGCGTTCTGACAGCTAGCCGGTTGGCTTGGCCTGATTGGCTGTATTGACGAATTGCTGGCTAACGATGAAGCCAGGCGGAGCACCGGGGTGTCTGGGCGCGCTGCGGAAATTACCGGAAAGACCGGAAACGGATTAAGGGTGAAGATGTGCGGTAGCCGTACGTGGTCCTTAAATCTCGTGGCTTAAAACCAACTGTCAATTTAAGAACTTGCAAAAGGAAAGGGGGTGGGGGATTCTGCATATAGTAGAAGGCTTTTGAATGTCTTGGGTGCTGAAATAATAAATATATATAAAAAAGCTTTAAATCCATGCCAGTAAAATAACTCTAAATTGAAAAACATCTATCTTCACTGCCAGGAACCTGCTGAGAGGGAATGAAGAATCCTACGCTGGTACACAATGTTCCCAAAGCCAAGACCTTGATAGATCCCGTCTTCTCAGTCTGGGTAGAATTCCCGTCCTGGCAGACCCCCCCCCCCCCCCCCCCCTGGGGGATGTGATGGAGAGGATGGGTTGTGAGCGCTCGAGGAGGGGATAATGGCAACCCAACTCCGCTCCAGCCTGCCAACCAGACTCGGCTCTCTCGCTTAATCCGGTTACCCTGGACACTAGAACTTTGGGTCAATATGCTCCCCTCAGCCACAGCCCCTTCCATTTCAGAGCACTCTGCTGGTGGATTAGCAGCCTGGTTAAGATCCAATACCAGAAGAGATGTCCACGCCATTGCTTTCTCCTGTTGGGTGTGTTTGTGTGTGTAAACAAATGGCTGCAGGATGTCACCATGACATACAGATCTAATCCACAGCTAAGGCTCCGGAGTGACCCTCCAGATATTGGCCCGGTCGCCCCCTCATGCCCCCCTCCACCTTCCACTTCCCTGAAGCTCTAGACGTTTTTATTGGCTCCCACTGGGGAGTCGGTTGGTTTTGGTTCTCTTAAGCCTCCCTGGTTTCCCCCACTCTACTCCTTCCGACTATATGCTGTTGTTTGCTGATTTTTGTCTTGAGGGACGTATTCTCCTGCAGCTTCCAGGATATCTGTGGCAGCACTGAACACAAGATTTTTTCCAAAGCATCTGAGGCATGAAGAGAGCGTCAGGAAGGGTTGTGCTATTGACTAGAACGTTCCAAGCGATCAGGATGGAGGAGTTCAGTGTGTGTGTGTGTGGTGGATCAGGTGGTTATTTTAATGGCGAGGCTACTGTAGAGACAGTTGATGACTGGAGAGAGGTAGATGTGTGCGTTTCTGTGTGTGTGCGTGGGGGTGTGTGTGTGTGTTTTGTCGAAACGTCCATTCGTACAGGTTTCAGGTTTTCTGTGGACTCAGCATCCCCCCAGGCACCCCCGTGCAATTACAGACAACATGTAATGGGCCGGCCTGGGAGAGGATCTGGGCCCTGGGAAGCGTTAACACACCTCATGAAGCCAAGCACCTCTCCCTGTCCAACACCCCTCCCTCCCCCCCCCACTTCACCCCCACGAATCTGGGGGACCCAGGGATCCGCCAGTGTCAGGCTGACTGGAGAGCTATCTGGTCTCACCGCCTGAGGTGTGATATCCTGCATCAGAAAGTGCTTCGTTTCTTTTGTGTGTGTTGCTGACGATGTCACCCCGAAGACACTCAACATGGCCGACACGTTGGAGAAGTGTCCGCTGGGGTCCTCTTTGACAACACTGTCGAAGCGGCCGCATCCCAGAAGAGTGACGGTCTGTCGTTTGTCAAAACAACACGCCGCGTGTTTGGAATGACCCAACGGTGACCCTTCTCCCCCTTGTGTGTGCCCGTGTGTGGGTGTGTGTGCCCGTGTGTGGGTGTGTGTCGGTGTGTGTGCGCAGGCCAACGATGCCTCGGGGAACACGTGGAACTGGCTGTACTTCATCCCCCTCATCATCATCGGCTCCTTCTTCATGCTCAACCTGGTGCTGGGCGTCCTGTCAGGGTGAGTGTTCCACACACACACACACTCACACACACACACACTCACACACACACACATGCCCCGTCCACGTCGAGCAACTCTTTCAGCGGAGTGAAATGCTGCGCCGTCCTTGGGTAAATCTGGAGCGAGGGCTCGTTCCCGTTAATAGTTTTAGCGATACACATGCCATAGCCCACATGTACTGTACACACACACACACACACACACACACACACACACACACCCAGCATGCACGCCCAGTCTAATTAGTGGCATCCTGATGAGTGCTTTGTGGTGTGGTGTGTTCCACTCTCACTGCTATCAGGGCTGAATTTGTTACTTCTCGGAAAGCAAATCTAATTCTCACTAGAGGCTTCACCCAAATGGTCTCGCTCCTCCCTGTCGCTCTCTCTTTCTTGTCACACCCTCTTCTCTCTCTCTCTCTCTCTCTCTCTCTCTCTCTTTCTTGTCACACCCTCTCTCTCTCTCTCTCTCTCTCTCTCTCTCTCTCTCTCTCGGTTTCCTCTCTCTCTCTCTCTCTCTCTCTCTCTCGCTCTCTGCTCTCTCTCTCTCTCTCTTCTCTCTCTCTCTCTCTCTCGCTCTCTGCTCTCTCTCTCTCTCTCTCTCTCAGTTTCCTTTCTCTCTCTCTCTCGGTTTCCTCTCTCTCTCTCTCTCTCTCTCTCTCTCTCTCTCTCTCTCTCTCTCGGTTTCCTCTCTCTCTCTCGCTCTCTCGCTCTCTCTCTCTCTCTCTCTCTTGGTTTCCTCTCTCTCTCTCTCTCTCTCTCTCTCTCCTCTCTCTCTCTCGCTCCTCTCTCTCTCTCTCTCTCTCTCGGTTTCCTCTCTCTCTCGCTCTCTCGCTCTCTCTCTCTCTCTCTCTCTCTGTTTCCTCTCTCTCTTTCTCTCCTCTCCTATGTCTCTCATTCCTCCTTCCTTCTCTTTCTCTATGTCTCTCACTCTCTCGGTTCCACCTGACTTTTTTTTCCACACTTGATTGACTTTCACACTTGACTTTTACTTCTCCTCCACACCTGCAGTAGCAGAGCTGCAGCCAAGGCTGTTTTCCTCTCTCTGTTCAGAGAGCTCCTGGGTTTGTTGCGGGTCATTAATGCGTGTAAAACCACTGATGACCAGAGAAAATAACAAAAGGATGGTAGGACAGACCCTTAGCAAGTTAGGGTACACGTTAGGTTAGACTAATGTTGCTAGAAAGAAACAAACATCTCCAAATTTTCTCTGGATGTTCGTTGTGACCTACAGACCACACAAAAGGAACTCTAGTATTGCCAGTGAGGCAGGCGGAAGTGTCTCTGATTAATCGATTGTAGAACGTTCTGTAGAGATGTGTGTATTTTGATGAAAATTATTAGTTTGGTGGTGGACAAACCGGTTAAAACATTTGTTGTAAATCCTAATCAAATTGGTAACTGTAGTTACCGACCAGAACTAATAACTAATAACTAGTTTGTAAACGACACATCTGATGTAAACTTCTAGTTGAAGTTTGAGAGCTGAATTTCATTTTTAACCACTTTTGTTTAGCTATTGTTTTACTGGGATATATATGTGTATTGTGATTTATACTCAGTTTGGTGGTAAATGAATAGAGACGTTGTTTATTTTTAAAAATCCTAACCAAATTGGCAAAATGCGGGTTGCCAAACCAGAACCGAGATAAAATTGTGAATGACATGTATGTGGTGTAGAAATATAGTTACACGTAAGACTCAAATTCGATTTTAACTTGTTTATCTTTTGTTTTTGTTTTTTGTTTTTTAAGTTGTTTAACACGGGTAAAGAACAGAGTAAACAGAACTCTAAAGAGAACTTGACATTTAAAGATTGGATGGATATTAAAGCCCAGGATCCTGGTAAAATTAATTATCTTGATAGATAGATTCATATTTCCTTTTGAAGAATTAGGAAGACGAAGTTAGGAATGTGTATGTTTTGTGTTAAATGTTTGTTTGAAATGGTAGCAGTTAAAGAACGTTATAGGATACATGTTGGTTTAAAAGAGCTCATTTGAAGTTGAGTGGATAAATATTGTTTTGGATTTTCCCCTGGTACCCTGGAAAATGTAAATTAATGTACTCCACGTAGGAAAGATGGAAATTGAGAGAAATAGGCAACTGTGATCTTTGTTCTGTTTGAGTATGTTCCATGAGTAAATGCAAGTACTGAAGTAGAGGGCGTGGCTCTGGGAAGAGAGAACGCTGTGCTGGAGTTAAGGAGGAGATAAGAGGTGATCTAGAAAATTTGTTTAGAAATTAAGTTTTCTAAAGTGGTGTTGTGAATGGATTTGAGGATGTTGAATAATGGATGGTTTGGAAAATAAGAGAGAAGAAGGAACTAGAAGGTGACGAGAGAGGAAGATATTGTATCACTGCAGGTGATGATAAGGAATAAGTAAAGTAGACAATGAGGGCAAGAAGAGAGAGAGAAAAGCAGAGGTAGGAGTAGTAGTGGTGAATGTTGTTGAAGAAGAAATAGTATGGTCGTACCTAAACTGACTATTAATACTTCTATTATATGAACTGATGCATAAGTTTAACTAGAAGTAAAGCAGTGCTGATATTGACCTGATAAGGAGAGCATTGTTCGGTCAGTATGGGATTGAAATGGTGTATACATGCATGCTAATAATGAATATAGATGATACTTAATGTTAACAAAGGAGAAAGAGGATGTGTTTAAAGATATTTCTTGCATAGAACTAGTGTACGATAGAATATAGAACCTGTGTTTATGCAATACTATTTAAGAACTGATAGCCAAGTGTTGATTTATGTTGACGATGTTTTAATAGCCTTACCAGATAAGGAGACTTGTGTTAAAGATTCACTTGCATTATTTGAACACTTAGCTGAAGAGGGTCATAAAGTAAGCAAGAGTAAACTACAGTTATGCCAGGAGCAAGTGAAGTATTTAGGTCATAACCTCAGTGTTGGAGGACGAACAATTGTAGACGATAGGAAGAGTACAATAATGCATGCCCCAAAACCACAAACTAAAAAACAGATGATGTCATTTTTGGGTTTAACTGATTACATTGTATAAATGAATGCATGTGGATGATTTCAAAATGACATCTCCTCTTACCTGGACAGCAGAAGCTGAGGAAGCCTTTTGTAAGATTAAACAAGCTTTAGTATCTAGTACGACTTTAGCGTTGCCAAATTATAATAAAACTTTTATTCAGATGGTGGAGTGCAGAGGACATTTTATGACCTCTGTGTTAGTTCAGGAACACGGATCAAAATTAAGACCTGTTGCATATTTCTCGTCAGAATTGGACAGTGTGGCTCAAGCACTTCCCCATTGTGTGAGGGCAGTGATAGCTGCATCACAGGCAGTGGAGATAAGTGCTTCTATAGTGCTTTTTCATCCATTGATTTTAAAAGTACCCCATGCGGTGTCTGCGTTATTACTGCAAACGAACTTAACATTCCGCACCCCTGCGCGATATTTATCATGTGTGGATACCCTGTTATCACAGCCACATTTAATTACAGAAATATGTACAGCGCTTAACCCCGCAACTTTGTTGCCGCTTCCTGAAGACGGAAGCATGCATGACTATCAGTATTAGGAATTGGCAGAACAAACGACTAAAAGTAGGTGTGATCTTAAGGATCAGCCTTTGAACAACGGAAAGGTACTGTTTGTGGATGGTTCTTAAAAAAAAAAAAAAAAAAAAAAAAAAGGCAAAGCAAGGACAAAATCTGACAGGCTATGCTGTGGTAACTCAAGATAAAGTTTTAAAAGCAGGTAAACTACCGCCGCACTACTCTGCCCAAGCAGCTGAATTAGTGGCAGTGACTGAAGCATGTAAACTAATGAAAGGTAAAGAAGTGACAATTTATACTGATAGCCAATATGCTTATGCAACGACGTATGTTTTTACACAATATTGGAAAAACAGAGGCATGGTTACGTCAACTGGTAAACCTGTTACCCACGCTGAACTGCTGACCGACCTATTGCAGGCAGTAAATCTGCCTCGAGTTGCTGCGATATGCAAATGTGCTGCCCGTACGTTTGGAGTGGATAGTATCTCGTTGGGGACTGCGTTTGCTGATAAGATAGCTAAAGAAGCAGCCATAGATAAAAAATAAATAAATAAATAAATAAATAACTTCTTGTGGTAACACAAGACAATCTCGATAGCAATACCTTAATTGAGATACAGCAACAGGCACCTATGAGTGAAATAGAACTGTGGGAAAAAGAAACATGGTGCAACGTTACAAAATAATGTTTATGACCAAATAATAAACCTCCACGAAATTGATATAAATGGGCCGCGATTTTGAGACATGGGGTAACACATGTCTCAACAGGAGGGATGGTAGGACAGGTACAGCAATATTATACCGCTTACGGATTTAATTCTTATTCAAAACAATTTTGTAGAGCATGTTTGACGTGCGCTAAACATAATCCACAGGGGAACCTGAGGCCATGGAGAAGGCGATTTCCTGAACCTCAGTATCCTCTTCAATTTATACACATGGACTATATAGAGTTAAATCAGAGTGAAGGGAAAAAGTATTGTTTGGTCATTGTAGATGCATTTTCTAAATGGGTAGAGTTATTTCCAACGAAGCATCCTGATGCTTTAACAGTTGCAAAGGCACTCTGTAAAGATATAATTCCTAGATATGGAATACCTGAGAGAATTTACAGTGATAATGGAAGCCATTTTGTTAATCAAATAATAAAGCAGATAGGAACGATGTTTCACATAGAATTTAAAAATCATTGTGCGTACCACCCCTAAAGTGCAGGTTTGGTGGAAAGGATGAACGGAACAGTTAAAAATAGATTGAAGAAATGCATGGAAGAAACAGGAAGATCATGGACGCAATGTTTAGACTTAGTAAAGTTATATAAACATTACTAGTGCATCTGGATTGACACCTTATGAAACTTTGTTTGGTGGATCTTATAGACTACCGTAATTTAAGAACGAATGGGAAACTAATGAGGAATCAAGTCTTGTCGATTATATGAGAAAGGTCTTGGAAAAACAAAAACAACGAGATGTCAATGTTGATGTTGATTCTCCTGTTTCCCCACAGAGCGACCAGTTAGTGGGACCTGGAGATTGGGTGTTGATAAGGAGCATTAAGAAGAAACACTGGCATTCTCCTAAGTGGGAGGGGCCACATCAAGTGTTGCTGAGTACCCCAACGGCCGTCAAAATAGTTGAGCGGTCCACCTGGGTACACTTGAGTCACTGCAAAAAGGTCATTTCAGCTGAAACTTCCAGCTGGCGAGGTGAGCATAAGACTGATAATAGGGTGGACCAGGCTTTATAGAGCTTGTAGACCTGAAAGTCAGTGAAGATATTACAAGACACCGAGCCTTATAGGGAAGCCGATTTCAGTTAAAATGACGCCCAGGTGGTTAGGGTTGATGATACGGTGTTGGGGTACTATGTTATTTTTTATGGTGATTTTTCTTTTGTGTATGGTATCCTTTGGTACCACCTAAATCAGGAAAGAGAGTAACACTGTCAGATCAAACGTATGAAATGAATCATACGGACCGTCGATTCAGGCGAGGTGTTTCAGGAGCCCATCATGGCAGTAGCAGATATAAGATGTATTGGTATCACGGACCTCCTGCACGAAGGTATAAAGATCCTTGTATAACTGCTAAGAATGAAGGCTTATCTAGTACTGACAGTCTGTATGTTTGTTATAATTCTACTATAATTGATGCTAGTGTAATGATACCCCTGTCTTCGATTAGAATTGGTGGTTATTCAGGTACAGAATGGTCAAGTTATGAATGGTATTTGTCTGCAGCAGATGTGGAGGGGGCTGGGAACATGTTTTTACATACACAGGACAGGATTGGTCTCCCCACCCCAACGACATTTGCAGCAGGACAGTGGAGAAAAAGGCTTGTTTTGACAAAACAAGCAGATAAGTTACAACTGGTGTTAAAAACTGTTGATGCACCTTTGGCTCCACGACCTCCCAAAAGTAATGTCTGGTCAGATTCACCTTGTTATCATCTAACTCTTTATGTTTACAGACCAGGAGCGACAGCTGACCCTTACACCTATCTCTCCATCTGTAGCAACATTACGATGCTAAAGAAAAGCAATCCTGTTGACCCCATGCGAGGGAAGTTGACCCCTGGACCAATGAGTAAAGCTACCTACATGCATATTGTGGAAAATGATGCATCTGTTGATGAATGGTTTCAGGTGACTTCAGGGATATCAGGACTCAGTTATTATTGGTTGTTAATGGTTGAACAAACCGCTAAACAGACTAAAATGGATTGCGTACTGTGTTTAGGACCCAGGCCACTACTACGCATTGTACCATCGAATATTCCTGCTACTTGTATACTTGATGTAATGACTAAAACAAATCCTAGTGCTAACTGCAGTGGTTGGGACACGGTTTATCCCATCACTCTTTATGAAAAAGAGAAAACGGTTTTTTTCTAAATCAGTTGCCCCTGGCAACTTCTTTTGTATTTGTATAAAACACAGTCAAATGGTTCCTTTTGTACAGAAGTGATTTATGTACAGAGAGGATTCTTCCCACTTTCCAAAGCTGATATCTGGTGGTGGTGTGGGGACAATCGGCTGTTTGATAAATTACCACAGAATGTAGTTGGAACTTGTGCCCTAATATCTCTGCTTCTTCCTATTTCAGTATACCCTATTACTTCTATTGAATTAGTTGAGAGATTAGCTAATGTAGAGTCACAGCAATGGATTTCTAGAAGGAAGCGAGAAACTTGGATATCTGATAAGGATTCTACTTATATAGACGCTATAGGTATACCACGTGGTGTTCCTGATGAATATAAATTAGTTGATCAAATAGCAGCTGGATTTGAATCATCAATTTGTTGGTGGTGTACTATTAATAAAAATGTGGATAGGATTAATTACATCCATTACAATGTTCAGAAATTAGGTAATTGGACACAAAGTGAGTTTGAAGCTGTTCATGAACGGCTGTCGGCAACTTCACTTATGGCATTCCAGAGCAGGATTGCCCTTGACATGTTGTTGACTGAAAAAGGAGGTGTTTGTGCAATGTTTGGAGAACAGTGTTGCACATTTATTCCCAACAATACAGCTGCTGATGGCCGCTTGTCCAAAGCCATAGAGGGGCTTCGTACCCTCAATGGAAAAATGAGAGAGCATTCTGGAGCGGATACCTCCATGTGGTATTCTTGGCTGGACATGTTTGGAAGATACCGGACCCTAGTGTCGTCGATATTAGTGTCAATGGCAGTATTTGCTGCGATATTAACTTTGTGTGGATGTTGTTGTATTCCTTGTTCACGTTCTTTGACTACTCATCTCATTACTACAGCTATTTCTCCCATGGAGGAGAAAGTAGCTCAGCTTTTTTTCCACTTTTAGAGCATGAGGACGCTCGGGACAGTGATGACGAAATATTTGATACTAATCTTTCTGTTTTCTTCTCAAATTAGGTGTTTCCTTCATCATTATTCTCTGGGTATAACATGTTTGTGTTCATAAAAATGAACTTGCAGCTGAAAATCTTGGTGAAGTGGCTGATTACGAGTGAAATGAGACTTTGAGCAAATATGGATAAACAGGAGGGAAATGTTAGAATAATTCTTAGTTATCTCATATTTGCTGTTATAACTTTCATAGAATTATTAAAATTGTTAGCTTGTGTATGTATTTTTAAGGTTGTGTTGCAGAGAGAATGACTTGGAGTGGAAATAAACCAGAGTGGTTTATTATCTGCGGGATGAGGGTCGTGTCCTGATAACCTGAGTACATCACAGACAAGACACTGAACAAGCATCCACAAGCACATTCTTAAACGATATTATTGTTATTGTAGTGTTGATTGATGAACTTTGGATGTGTTTGCCACACATGAACTGATGTTGACTTGAGATCTTTTTGCAATAAAACGAGGGGCCAGGGAGATGTGAGGCAGATCAGATTTGGGATTGCCATAAGCACATCTCTGCTGGTCTCCTCATGAGTAGATTTAGACCTTTGTCTCCTTTCTTATGCTGATACAGATTTAGGTTGAATCTAACAAATCCACCATCTTGAAACCTCCATTGCACCGTGGCCATATTATCAATCACTCAGCATGTTAGGGTGGGATTTTTCAACCGGTCTGTTGTTTGAAACTAATGTGAACATTAAGCAACATCATAACCTATATTGTGCAAAATTGTGTATGAATTGGGTGTATACATTTCAATAATGTATAGCAGCAATTCCTAATCCTAATGATTTATTTCGAGTAAATATTTAAATACATAGCAATTACGTTTAAATAATGCTTAAATAATGACATTTTTTTGAGAAAGAAATGTTCTGAAATGGCAGTGAATCAGACAGTGAGCTGTTTTGTTAATGTCCTCCGGCAGTAAGGAGCAGCAGAAATCCCTGAAGATGATGTCGGTGTGGGAGCAGCGCACCAGCCAGCTCCGCAAGCACAACATCCGCTCCAGCTGTGAGGCCCTGTACAGCGAGCTGGACCCCGAGGAGAGGCTCCGCATGTCCTCCGCCCTGCACATCCGCCCGGACATGAAGACCCACCTGGACCGCCCCCTGGTGGTCGAGACTCACGACGGCCCCCCCGGCCAGCCCAACAAGCCCCGGACCCCGGAGGAGGAGGCCGAGGCCCCCTCGGACGCCCACGCCCAGCCCCGCAGGCACCACCGCCACCGGGACAGGGAGAGGCCCACAGACGAGGCCAACGAGAACGGGGGAGAGACGGCCAACGGCCGGGAGGGGAGGCACCACGTGCACCACAGCCGTAGCAAGGACCCCGAGGGCAGCCGCTGGAGGGAGGGGAAGGGGAAGGGGGAGCGCTCGCGCAGCCGTGACGGAGCCAGGAAGCACCACCACCAGAGCTCCCTGGACGAGGGAGGAGGGGGAGGAGGAGGGGGGGGCACGGGGGAGAGGGAGCATCACCACCACCACTCCCACAGGCAGGCCAAGGAGGGCAACGGGACCGTCAACAGCGGGGGCGGCAGGGGGGGGGAGCGCAGGCCGCGCCACAAGGAGGGCCGCTCGGCCAATCGGGACGGGGAGAGGGGCTCCAGGGGGGAGAATAACGGAGCCAACGGGGAGAGGAAGAGACACAGGCCCCACGGCTCCAGGGGACAATCCACTCTGGAGGGAGAGGAGTACAGAGACCCCGGCGAGAGGGACAGAAGCCAGGGATACAGGTGTGCCCCTTCCCTAACAACGCTCACTCTCCTGTCTGTACAAATCAACAGAGCATCACGTTAGCTTAGCGCTATTTAGCTTCGCACACAGTGAATAGAATGTATTAATCTGCATGTAGCATCACGCTAACTGAATGCTATTGAGCCTCATAAGCTATTATGTTAAATACTGTCACACTGATAATATAGTGTCATTTTTGGGGGGCGTTGTCTGGGTGTTTTTTGGGGGTTCTTGCAGGGACAGATACCTGGATTCAGAGGGGGACTCCCTGGCCATCAGCCCCCAGCAGGGCCCCGGGGCCCCCAAGTGGGACTCCGACAGACCCGAGGACTCAGACAACCAGAGGAACGTCAGGAGAACAGGACAGACCTCCAGCCACATCCCCCCAGTCACCATCACCTCCCCTCCTGGGGAGACCACCCTCATTCCCAGTCAGTCCCTGGAACACACCCTCACAGCACATACAGGACATGGGAAACATAGTTTTTGGGGGATATTGTTTTTCACAACATCCTTCTTGTAACCACAACAAATGTTTTCTGAATATCTTAAATAGAGTTGGCATTTTCTAAAAGACATGTTATTCAGATTCAGATTCAGAATACTTTATTTATCCCGAGGGAAACTCCTTCATATCAACGGCACACAGTCTCGCAAAAGCACACAAGGGTAAGGGTGTGAGGTAAAAGATTAGAAAGTGTACACAGGGATAGGGGGGTGGGGGCAATAACAATAAGTAAAAACGGTAGGTGAGGTGAGGTGACTCCACACAGGGAGGGTGTGGGGGGGAGTGGGCAGAGGCTTGGATAAATCATCATGTACAGACTATCTGATTACAGTTATACATTGTAATACATATTTCCCCGGTCTTAGAATCATAGTTCAGTCAGTTCACTGAAGTGGATCTAAAAGGAACATGTCTGCCTCCTCCAGTGAACAGCATCGACTTGGAGACCATGCCGATGAACGCGGAGAAGAAAACCCTGGAAGAACTCACCCAGAACGGACCCAGACCCATCCTGCCTTACAGCTCCATGTTTGTGTTCGGTCAGACCAACCCGTGAGTGAGAGAGCGTCCCAGGAGCTCAACACAACAGCTGGGGAACTGCTCGTTCAGCAGTTCAATACAGGCTGTTCCTTAACTTAGAACCTCTCTGATCTCGTCTGGTCTAATACAACATGTTCCTTGGCTGGCTGGGCGCGACTGTGCACTTTTGACCGACTGATTATCTGTAGTATTTACCGCCTGCGATATGCGATACCTGGAATGCAATGGAATAAAAATGGAAAATAAATCTATCAATCAGGTCTATCGAAGCGGCTTGCGCTTCATGTCCAAAATACCGCCCCCCCCCTCCTCAATTGAGCTCATTTAGCGAAGCTGTTAAATTTAAGTGCAAGTCTTAAAGGCAGTGGAGTAACGCTCCCCCTTTTAGTCCGCGCTCATTCCAATACCCCCGCTCTCCACAGCCAGCTTGTTAAAACGTTGTCATAAAACATCCATATACACACGGCAATATATGTCCACTGCTGGGAGGGGTCAGCGTGTCGAGTGTGGGTTTAGCCTGCGCCAGGAGCATTGGGTCATCATAACACTGTCACCTCCCCCCCCACCCCTCTCTCTTTCCCTCCCCCTCTCTCGCCTCCCCCCCACTCTCTGCCTCCTCAGGATGAGGCGATTGTGTCACTACATTGTCACCATGCGCTACTTTGAGATGTGTATTCTGGTGGTCATCGCCATGAGCAGCATTGCTTTGGCTGCCGAGGACCCCGTCCAGCCCAACGCCCCGCGCAACAACGTGAGAAACACACACACACACGTTCAGATGGGATCACGATAGTACCCTCTGTCGTGGCTGCGTTTCCATGACGGACGCTCTCTCTGTCGTGCAGGTGCTGAAGTATTTGGATTACGTGTTCACCGGTGTTTTTACATTTGAGATGGTCATCAAGGTATGGAGGACACAAAATATCAACTGATCATGCTGTGGATACACTGTTAGTAGACGATGTTTGTCTAAACTGGGTCTCTGTTCCCCGTCTCTCTTTCCTGTCTCTCTTCCTGTCCCTCAGATGGTAGACCTTGGCCTCCTGCTCCACCCTGGGGCCTACTTCCGAGACCTGTGGAACATTCTGGACTTCATCGTGGTCAGTGGAGCTCTGGTGGCATTCGCTTTTTCGTAAGTTCAAATCCTTTCGTTTGAAATTGCGGAGGAAATATGGAGCACAGTGCTACATAGTCACAGCATAGAGTAAATCTATCACACAAGTATCCCTGAAACTGTCTACTGTCAAGTTTTGGGAGGTATTTCTCTGTATGTGGTATTTTTATATTGTGTGTATATTGTGTTTCATCGCTGTGTCTTTTAGTTAACACTCTATTTCTCAGAGAGAGTTTCCACAGGTTGTGTTTATATAAATAATCTGCACCATGTAATTTTACACTACTGGCAGTGAAGGAATGAAAGGAAAACATACTATTTAGTTCCCATAACAACCTTATTCAGGAAGCTCGAAATGCATACAGTAATCAGTGTATTTGTTGGGCTTTTAGCTGTGGAGGTGGTGGTAATTGCCTTAATTATTCAATTAACTTCCGAGAAATGTTGTCTTCTGTGCTAAGCGTGAGTTTGTGTTCATGAGTCTGTATCATAGCGTGTGTGCGTCTGTGCTGGGCTGTGATTTGTGGATTGCTGCGCGTGTGTGCGTGTTTGTGTGTGTTGGTGGATCGATACGTGCGCTATTGACTGTGCTCCCTCCCTGTGTCTCCTCGCGCTGTGGTCCTCCCGAAGGAGCTTCATGGGGTAATGTCTCTCCCCCCCTCCCTCTCTCTCTCCCCCCCTCTCTGACCATCCCTGACTCCATCGTCTTGCCTGTTTGTGAGCTAACAAGCCTACGCTCCACTCACGGCCCTGTGCCCCCCCCCCCCCCCCTCATCTCTCGTGGTCCCACCAGCACCGTTTCACCCTCGCCGCTCAAACACGCATAGGGGGGGGCATGTGGGCCTTGCTGAGTCATCTTCACCCCTCACCGGTCCTCCATCCTGCCTGAGATGAGAGTCACACCCACGGCTTGGACGGGGCACGCCTCTGGCAGACGCTGCTGGGAGCTCGTGCTCCCCGTTCACCCGGCTCGCGCTAGCTCCCGCGCCGGGCTAACGTCTTCCGCGATGAGGCCTTGGTAAAGCCACCATGAGGAGCCATGAACGACCGCAACGCTCTTCTGCATGCACTTAAGTGCAAGTTCAAAGCTAACGCTGTCACCCGCAATAGACGACAGGGTCTGTTAGTGTCACGGTGACTGTGAATGACCATAAAGACTCATCCATTCCACACTTGTGTGTGTGTGTGTTTGTCTGTCGTCGGCCTCTATCTGTCTCCACCACTCCCATGGTAACAGATAGTCGGTCATGTTGACAGGCGAGCATCATTCTTCCTGCATGTTCCGATCGGGTTTCACAGCCGTCATCGCCGCACGACGCGCCGTCTCCGCGCGAGCGCCTCTCCCCGCCGTCTCCGCGCGAGCGCCTCTCCCCGCCTCAGGGAACGCTCGGCGAGCTGCCCCGCGTCAGGTGACAAGTCAGGTGACCGCGGGGGGTTCCGCGAGCGCTTGACGCAGCCGACAGTCCTCGGACGGAACGCCGGGAAAGCGGCCTTCGACGCTGCCGCACCCCACCCCTCCACCCCCGGGAGCTGTCGGCGTCTGGAGAACGGGGGGGGGGGGGGGAGAGGTGGGGTGAGGGGAAGGGGAGGGGGAGGGGGGCGGTTACGCACGTCTTTCAAAGGCTGTGACACGTCTTCGAATGCGTCTTCCTCCCCCTGTCTCACGCACATGTCTTGCGTCTGAAAATCGAAGGATCTACTCAACGAGGAGAGAGCGAGACACTCAAGTGAAGCACGGTGGGGGCGGGGGGGGGGGGGTTGTTATTGTTGCCATTTTTTTGGGGGGGGGGGGGGCGTATTTCTCCCCCGAAAATAAGAGCTAGCTGTGTTTAGCACGGAACGTTCCGGCGTGATCACAGGTTTTGTTTCCGCTGGGCGCCCCCAACGCGTCGCTATCGCTTGACGTCACTTCCAAGCCAGCGGCACGCTGAATGTCTATTTCCATCCCTTATAGGAAGAAGTTGTGTTCTAATTCTTGTGTATGCTGACGTATTTGCCTGTGTGTGTGTGTGTGTGTGTGTGTGTGTGTGTGTGCCCAGAAGCTTCCGTAATTGTTCTCTGTACTTTGTCTTATCGCTGTTTTCCCCCATTAGATCGCAACAAGGTGTGACCAGGTGGGGACCCCCCTACACCCTCCCCCCTCCCCATCTCACTGAGCCCCCCCCTCCCTCCATCTCTCCAGCCCTCCACCTCCGTCTCTTTTAGAGTAGCGGGCCTACAGGATCCTGTCTGTGAACCTGTATGAGCTCGTGTTTCTGTGTATCGACGGGAGATTTGACCATGTTTCTCTGGCTGCTCTGTGCGGACGACCTCTCCATGCTGCCTCTCAAAGCTCTTCGTGATTGGAGCCTCAAGCAAGTCAGTGTGTGAAATTTGGGCGTAACTTCAAACACGGATTGAGGACCACAGTCTTCGTAGGAGGGTTCTCAGTCAGTCAGTTTAATCCTTTTCCAGGGGAGGTGCGTTGTCCCATTGGCCTAAACCGGCCTGGACCGGTCTGGACTGGCTCCAGCCACCTGTAACTCGGCTGTGCTCGTTATGAATTGAAACCCAACACTGCCCCCCGGCTTAAACAAGGGCCTCTTTTTCACCGGTGAACCGCTGCATTTGCATTGAGGCTTCAAAAGTGCGATCAAGCAGCCATACTCAGGGTGTCCGCGAGAGCCGTCAGAATCCCTCTCACTGTAACCGTGTCGTTTGATACGTAACCATGGAAATCCCCGTACCGTAAAAGCATGTTGGGTCAATGTGCATCAGAGAATGTCGCTTGCATGTTAGAACAGAGGGGCTGATAGACAGAGCGAACACAGCGTAACTGAGGTGCGAGCGCAGGAGTCGGCTCAGGATCAGGGCGTGGCCGCTCAGGCGAGGGAGCGCAAATCTTTTTCTCATCCAGAAATCTTCTGTTGCGCCTCGTAGAGTTTCCTCTACGTCTTATTTTCCCTGTTTCTTTGAGGCTGAGATGTTGGAAAGGGCTTCTGGTTGATGAGAAACATAGCCTCGGGTGTACAGGATTTGCCTGTCAACGGAAGATGTGATATTAGACAGTAACTGCTTTTTAATTACATTTTCCTTTTTTTGCTGTCAAGGCCAGAGAGAAATCTATTGTGTTAGTTTTTTTTGTCGAACAGACTGTAGATCAGAGTTTTTTTGTCATCTTTTGTCCTCCCCCTGAATTTCCAATAAACTCCTCGTCTTTAATTTGGAGTCTAGCTCCTTCCTCCCCTGCTCTGAGTTTACTGCTCTGCTCATCGTTCTTACAGGTCCTGACTCAGCACCAGCCTGTATCTGGAGCGATACTCCACATACAGATAGGCTTTAATGACATTTGGCAGAAACTCGTGACGCTCTTTATTGCAAAAAAATCCTCTCAGTTTCGTCTATCGCGCTCGAGGGGAAATATATTGGTCTCGTACGCCTTTTTTCTACTTGTTTTTGTGTGTTGTGTTCTCACAAGGACGCTGGTCTGAAGACAGCATGAGTTCCTTAAAATAAACGTAAAAGGTTTCTTTTGTATGGTGGGCTAGGGAGGTGGTGGGGGGGGGGTGTTACTGTTACCTGATGCACATTCAGAAACGTGGCTTTACTGCCTTCATTTGCATGGATGATGTATGGAGACGTTGACATACAGAGAGAGAGAGAGTAACGTTCCTCCAGAAAACGGAACTAGAGTATTTGCATGGAATTACCGCAGATTCGGTCCAACTAGCTCATGTAATCCCGGATTACATGAAGTGCAGCCGGAATCTGAGAGAATGATGAAGAGGCATGTGTTTATGTGATGTGAAGTCATTATAGGCAGCTTACAAAACGACCTGTCGAGGACTGTCTCACTATAACAGCATGTGAAGAATACAAAGCTCTCAGCCAGGTGGAGAAAATGTGTTATGTTTTTGTAATCCTTTACAGAAGATTATTTAAATATTCTGCAGTAATAGTTTTACATTGCATAATCAATCATCATTCCCTAGTCTATAAAAAATATCCCCAAGTATATATATATATACTGTTATGATAAACTACTAAATAACCATTACTGAAGGTCAAAAAGTCTATATATATATATATTTGCTTCTTATCTTGTTTTGACAAGACTTTCTGACCTTCAGTAATGGTTATTTAGTAGTTTATCATAACAGTAAAACGTGCTCCCCATAGTTTTTTATTAGTAAACCTGAGATTGCTCTCACTGAGTGTAGCTGTGAATTTGCAGCTGTGTGACTTCAGAATGCAGAAGTGCTTATCGTCACTATTACTGCCCACCACTGCCCAATTATCAGTTATTCTCTCTATAGTTATTTTATTTGAGTCATGGTCACCCGATTCCTCACGGTTCGCTCAGCTATTTCAAAATGGAACGGATCTAGCTAGCGAGCAGAGGAACGATAGGGTTCTAGTATCGTATCTGAGATGGAACTTTGCTTGTTCTGTGCAGAGGAAGTAAAGGGAAGGACATCAGCACCATCAAATCTCTGAGGGTTCTGAGAGTGTTACGCCCTCTGAAGACCATCAAGCGCCTGCCCAAACTGAAGGTGAAGTCCCCACACGTGTTGCTCCATCCTGCCACAGTCAATTCTCCCTCTGTGTAACTTGCTTGGCGAATAAAAACTCATTCTGATTCTGATGGTATAGCTCGGCTTCTTCCATGACCAATGTTCCACTTTAGATGGAAGGGTGAGGAGTGTAACTCTGTGTGTGTCTCGTGTGTCTGTGTGTGTTGTGTGTGTGTGTGTGGTGTGTGTTTGTGGTGTCGTGTGTGTCGTGTGTGTGTGTGTGTGTGTGGTGTGTGTGTGTGTCGTGTGTGTGGTGTGTGTGTCTGTGTGTGTCTGTGTGTGTCGTGTATGTCGTGTTGTGTCGTGTTGTGTCGTGTGTGTGTGTCATGTGTGGTGTGTCTGTGTGTGTGTCATCCCCCCCCCCCCAGGCTGTGTTTGACTGCGTGGTGAACTCCCTGAAGAACGTCCTGAATATCCTGATCGTCTACATGCTCTTCATGTTCATCTTCGCCGTCATCGCCGTGCAGCTCTTCAAGGGGAAGTTCTTCTACTGCACCGACGAGTCCAAGGGCCTGGAGAAGGACTGCAGGTAACGAACCCTGAGAGAGGACAAGACTTGGTACGGTCCTAAATACCCCCCCTTCCACACCCCATGCAGGATAGGCAATGGTAGAAGCCAGACTGCTGCCCTTACAATCATTGCCGAGTTTCCTCTAATCCAATCCAATCCAATCCAACTTTATTTATATTGCACTTTAACACAACACTGTTGACCAAAGTGCAGTACATAGCAATATTAAAAACGCAATAAAAAGACACACACTATACACAGTAAAAACAACACAACAATAGGTAAAAACAGAGACACACTGTACACGGTAAAAATCAACACATCACTGAAAAGCTAAGGTAAAAAGATACGTTTTTAGAGCCGACTTACGGCTCACAGACGTTGATGCCAGCGTGCAAGGGCCATTATGTCCTTCCCACAGGGAGGAGACCAGCCCGGTGAAGCGCTGATGATGATTGAAGATAATTGCATTAATTATACGTCTCTGTTTCCACATCTTCCTCCTCCGACTCTTGACGGATCTCATGTTTGGAATAGTAAGCTTGTGTTTTGACACTGACGTTGCTGTAGTGCAAATCATCTCTCTTCTTCTTTTTGTCTCCCGCTCTGCTCCTCTCTCTCTCTCCTTCTAATGGCGTGTGTTGCAGGGGGCAGTTCCTGGACTACGATAGAGAGGAAGTGTCTGCCCAGCCCAGGGAGTGGAAGAAGTACGAGTTCCACTATGACAACGTACTGTGGGCTTTCCTCACGCTCTTCACCGTGTCCACCGGGGAGGGCTGGCCCACGTAGGTTACTCAGCCTCACACACGGCCTCACAGTCAGCCTCACGCTCAGCCTCACACACAACAACACACACAACCCCACAAACTGCCCTTCCAGAATCAGAATTCCTTTTTATTCGCTATGCAAGTCACACAAACATGGAATTTTCCTCTGGCAGGATAGTGCAAACGTAGAACATATATGGAACTTAAATAAGACTAAGATAAAGATCAAATAGAATCAAAATAAGGATAAAATAAAAATGGTATAAGTGGGCACTAGCTGTACAGGTGGGAGACGTATAACTAGCAAGTACGAGTATAGAGGAGAATGGGTATTCTCCTATTCTCTGTAGAGCTCAGAGAATCTTCCAGAACAGGGTGGAACTGTCTGCGGTCGGTCCTGCGAATGGTTGAGCATGGCTTAGGGGCGTATCTTAGGAATGTGCTGTGCCAGCCTGTGTAATTGGCTAGATTTATATCGTATTCGAGTCAAGTGTTCCGGCTTGTTGGGTCAACGCACCAGATACGACCCCGAGAGCGTCTTCCCTGCAATCTCCGGCCCGTCCATAATTATAACTGTTATTCCAGCTCTCTGTTCTCAATGAAATCATTAAATTAGCCATGTTATTGAATAATCCACCGATGCATGATATGCGAAAATGATAGAGTGGGGAGTCTTTAGGTCAGGAGAAAAGTCAATTATATACTACTTACTTCTCATAACTTGTATGGATAAGTGGTCTGGTTAGGTACTGCTTACTGTAAAGAATGTCTAGGCTTTGACGATTGAAAATAGCCCCTTTGTAGCTATGAAGCTGAACATTAATCTCATGCCTGTTAAGTCCTTACAGTGATTTTTAATTGGCTTTCTTACACAATAAAAATAAGTGGTCATCTGATTCCAGTTGGGTTTTTAGCCAAGTCAGAGAAAGCTATGGGACACCTATTGTCTAGTAAGTTTCATATACCATAAACCATGGCAAAGACTGCAATAAATGTTGGGATCCTGTGTCTTGTAAAATACAGACTGTGCCTGACCTCATAACCATTGAAAGACTCATAGAACTAAGCGACTCTGATCCTCCATCACGCTGTGTTCTTACTCAATCGATAGAAACGTAGCGATAAATCAATGAAAAACAAGAACGCAAAGAACAAAATGAGGGAAATAATGTTCTGGTCTCTCCTGTCAGAGTCTTGAAGCATTCGGTGGATGCCACCTTCGAGGACAAGGGCCCCAGCCCGGGGTACCGCATCGAGATCTCCATCTTTTACGTGGTCTACTTCGTGGTGTTTCCCTTCTTCTTCGTCAACATCTTTGTGGCCCTCATCATCATCACTTTCCAGGAGCAGGGGGACAAGGCCATGTCGGAGTGCAGCCTGGAGAAAAACGAGGTAGAGACATTGCAGAGCGACTCAACGAAACGAGGCTCCCATCCCTGTATCCTCTCTGTTCGACGAGAGGCTTGCGACCATTGAACGCAAGTAAAAACAAAAAGTCTGTAGACCAGGCTTGGGCAATTCCAGTCCTCGAGGGCCGCTGTCCTGAAGGTTTTAGATGTTTCCCTGGTCCAACACACCTGATTCAAATGAAAGGGTTGTTATCAAGCTCTGTGGAAGCCTCATAACGGACCATTCATTAAACTCAGGTGTGCTGGAGCAAGGAAACATCTAGAACTTTCAGGACAGCGACCCTCAAGGTTTAGAAATCGCCCACCTCTGCAGCAGACTATCTATCGATGCTACGTAAATACTATACGGTTTGGTGAAACATTCAGATGGGTGGACCTTCTACAGCTCGCAGTCTGAAGTCAGAGGCCCTCGCATCAGCCGATCAGCTCTGGATAATCCGAATCAGAACCAGAATTGACTTCAGATTCTGATGATCCAGATCTGCAGATAGGCTGCGGTAAGAGCAGCCCTCGTCCTCCCAGGTGAAAGAGTCAGCCAGGCCGCGATTGATTCCGGGCCCCGTCCCGAGTTCCTGCGGGCGGAAACAAAGCCAGCGAGCCGTGGTCTCATCTCCCTCGGGGAGCCCATTAGACAACCACCACCGACCTGCTCAACTACACACGCGCGCGCGCACATAAATCTTCCTGAGCGCATATGCTAAGCAGCGGGCGGACAGGACCAACCGGAATCCGTGGAGCGAGGCTCAGGTCGTTAATCTTGTGGATTCGGCCGGCACCCGGCCTTAGATAGAGCCGTCTCGAACTGTGCTTGAATTAGTCCCGTGCGTCTGGGTGGGGGTTTTTTTGGGGGGGAAGCTAGCTAGCGGACAGGACCTTCGATGGGGAAAAGGACCGAGGGGGCTAGCGAGTCGATCTGAACCCCCTCTGCGATCTGTTCCTTTTCCAGAGAGCCTGTATAGACTTTGCCATCAACGCCAAGCCCCTGACGCGCTACATGCCCGAGGACGCCCACTCCTTCCAGTACCGGATGTGGAAGTTCGTGGTGTCGGCTCCATTCGAGTACTCCATCATGATCATGATCGCCCTCAACACGGTGGTGCTCATGATGAAGGTCGGTGTTCAGTTATCAAAACTCCGTCCTCGAGGACTCTCGGTTCTCTCGGGTTCTCTTGGGTTCTCTTGGGTTCTCTCGGGTTCTCTTGGGTTCTCTTTCGGGTTTCCCGTCCGTTTGACGTCGCTGTGTGTGTTCTCTCCCGCCCCCCGCCAGTTCCATGGGGCTCCCGACTTCTACGAAGCCATGCTGAAGAACCTGAACATCGTGTTCACCGCTCTCTTCTCTCTGGAGTGCATCCTCAAAATCATCGCCTTTGGTCCTCTGGTTAGTAAACCCCCCCATCCCCCCCTCCCCACCCGGTCTCAAACCTCCGCACCGCATCCATAGATCCGTCTAATCCCATCGTTATCGCTGCAGTGTTTTGCCACGCCTTGCGCCTCCGGCTAACGACACGTTCGAACTCTCCTTGTTCCAGAACTACCTGAAGGACGCGTGGAACGTGTTTGACTTCGTGACCGTCCTGGGGAGCATCACCGACATCCTGGTCACGGAGATCAATGTGAGCTTCAGCGCGGAACTCGCCCACCCCCACCCCCCATCCACCCCGACCCTCACCACCTCCCACCCCCGGGGGGGGGGGACACGGCTGTCATGCCCCGGTGTTTGGTGGTGTTGAGGTGGAGCGCAGTGGCAGACGCGCAGAGAACGCACCCCCCCCCCCCCCCAGGCTGTGTAGACCTAGACACAGTGAGGATAAACAGCCAGATCAGCAAAGACAAATTGGCTCGGCTCCAGACGAAAAGAGAGAGAAAGAGAGTGAGAGAGAGAGAGAGAGAGAGAGAGAGAGAGAGAGAGAGAGAGAGAGAGAGAGAGAGAGAGAGAGAGAGAGAGAGAGAGAGAGAGAGAGAGAGAGAGAGAGAGAAGAGAGAGAGAGAGAGAGAAGAGAGAGAGAGAGAGAGAGAGAGAGAGACAACTGTCTAGGAGAGAAAGGCTGAGGGAGAGACAGCTACAGTTAAAGTTAAAGAGAGAGATGAAGACAGAAAACGATTGAGGGAGACAAGGAGAGAGAAACGCAGGTAGAGGGGTTTGTGTTGAGAGCTGTGAGCGGTATTGATTCATCCTTGATGGGTGATATGGGATCGGTGGGGTGAGAGGGCAGTTCAGGCAGGGTAAGAGGGCAGTTCAGGCAGGGTAAGAGGGCAGTTCAGGCAGGGTAAGAGGGCTGTTCAGGCAGGGTAAGAGGGCAGTTCAGGCAGGGTAAGAGGGCAGTTCAGGCAGGGTAAGAGGGCTGTTCAGGCAGGGTAAGAGGGCAGTTCAGGCAGGGTAAGAGGGCAGTTCAGGCAGGGTAAGAGGGCTGTTCAGGCAGGGTAAGAGGGCAGTTCAGGCGGGGTAAGAGGGCAGTTCAGGCAGGGTAAGAGGGCAGTTCAGGCAGGGTAAGAGGGCTGTTCAGGCAGGGTAAGAGGGCTGTTCAGGCAGGGTAAGAGGGCAGTTCAGGCAGGGTAAGAGGGCTGTTCAGGCAGGGTAAGAGGGCTGTTCAGGCAGGGTGAGAGGGCAGTTCAGGCAGGGTAAGAGGGCTGTTCAGGCAGGGTGAGAGGGCAGTTCAGGCAGGGTAAGAGGGCTGTTCAGGCTGGGTAAGAGGGCAGTTCAGGCAGGGTAAGAGGGCTGTTCAGGTGGGGTAAGAGGGCAGTTCAGGCAGGGTAAGAGGGCTGTTCAGGCAGGGTAAGAGGGCTGTTCAGGCAGGGTAAGAGGGCTGTTCAGGCAGGGTAAGAGGGCTGTTCAGGCAGGGTAAGAGGGCAGTTCAGGCGGGGTAAGAGGGCTGTTCAGGTGGGGTAAGAGGGCAGTTCAGGCGGGGTAAGAGGGCAGTTCAGGCGGGGGCAACAGGAAAGCCTGTTTCCAAGCTGTTTGGGAATAAGTGAACGACACATTCATCAATAGAGGAATGTTGAAATCTGAACTATGAGAAAACTATTGTTTACATTGTGTGTGTGTGACTCTCTCTCTCTTTCTCGGCGTAGCAGCCGTTTATGAATGTCCTGTACTGTACGAGTGCTGCCTGTCTAATGCATCATCCCTGGTATTTCTGACTGACGAACATGTTTGTTCTGGGCTTGCGTCGTCATCTCCTGCTTGTCCTTGTCTCTCTCTCTCCCTGTCCCTTGTCTCTCTGCCTTGTTCTCACGCTGAATGTCGTCTCTGGTGTTCACGTCTGGCCTCGAAAAACAGACCACGGTGAGAGACACGAGTCTTATGACATCCACGTACACATGGTATTGTGCAGCGTGGCCCCTGAGGGCCTTGAGCGGTGTGCGCCGGGGGAGGTGTTTGACAGGGGTGTTGCTGGTGTGGCTGCCTTTTCAGGATCGTCTGCTGAACCTCAGCTTCCTGAGGCTGTTCAGGGCTGCTCGGCTCATCAAGCTCCTGAGGCAGGGATACACCATCCGGATCCTTCTCTGGACATTCGTGCAGTCCTTCAAGGTAGCGTGGCGTAAACACACACACACCTGGGGGCTGTACTACGAATCAAGATTTAGGCGTTAACGAGGTAACTTCAGGTTCCAATACAGAAACCGCTGAATTAAACCTGAAGTTATCTCATTAACGGCAAATCATGATTCATAGCATAGGACCCTGAAGTCCTAGACTTGAAATAGTACCAAGTAAAGATTCTTAATACTATTATTTTCCCTTTCAGGCCTTGCCATATGTTTGCCTTCTCATTGCTATGCTATTCTTCATCTACGCCATCATCGGAATGCAAGTGAGTGGAGTATAGACTTGGCTTTTGTGTTCCCCTAACATTGCAATTAGATGTGCATCGATCGTATTTCTTTAAAAAAAAATTGTCTTTGTTTTTAATGAAACTTTCTTTTTTAGGTGTTTGGGAACATTGAGCTGAACGACGACACGGCCATCAACCGCCACAACAACTTCTGTACTTTCCTTCAAGCTCTAATGCTTCTGTTCAGGTAAAGGCTTCTGTCATGCCAGCGACACAGACTCTTCAAAGGTACACAGCCTTTAGACAGTTGACTCTGAAACTGATATTTCCTGCTTGGAAGAAGGAAAAAAAAAACGGTACGACCATGAGGGTTGCAATTTTCAAGGATTGTACAGCGTTACATCACTCTGCAGCATTTGAAAAACCCACGACCCCCTCCGCCCAGTGAGAAATGGTTCCTCCCGCAGCCCGGAGACAGAGCTGGGAATCTGCTCTTAATGAGAGCTAATGGCTGAGTAAAGGGACGTTCCAAAGTTCATCCGAGGGAGAGGGGTTGGTTTCTTTCCTCCTGAAAAGCCAGGGAGAGAGTGTATTCTCTTGGGTGAGCGCTAATTGGCAGCGTTGAACAGGCGGTCTGCTCTGTGTCAAGCTGAGGGCCCTCAGGCCGCTCTAGCTGGGTGGGGAACCGAGAAGCAAACCTCTGCCCCCTACTTCAGACAGCAACAAGGGAACACGTTGAGTTTAGCGGAGAAGGAGAGAAAGACAGAGAAAAAGAGAGACAGAGAGAGAGAGAGAAAAAGAGAGACAGAGAGAGAGAGAGAGAGAGACAGAGAAAAAGAGAGACAGAGAGACAGAGAAAAAGAGACAGAGAGAGAGAGACAGAGAGAGAGAGACAGAAAAAGAGAGACAGAGAGAGAGAGAGAGACAGAGAGAGAGAGAGAAAGAGAAATAGAGAGAGAGAGAGAGAAAGAAAGAGAGAGAGAGAGAGAGAAAGAGAGAGAGAAAGAAATAGAGAGAGCAGCACCCAGGAATACACTTTGAACCTTCTCCAACCCATCCCCCCCCCCCACACACACACACACCTCACCCGCGAGCTCAATCTACGATTCCGTCTGCCCGCGGCTGTGTGTGCCCGTGTGTGTGTGTGTGTGTGTTTGCCCACGTGTGTGTGTGTTCGGGCGCCTGTCTTCCCACCAGGAGCGCCACGGGGGAGGCGTGGCACGAGATCATGCTGTCGTGTCTGAGTCACCGGGCGTGCGAGGCCAGGTCCGGCCATCAGGGGAAGGAGTGCGGGAGCGACTTCGCCTACTTCTACTTCGTGTCCTTCATCTTCCTCTGCTCCTTCCTGGTCAGTGTGACGGGAGACCCGCTTACAGACGCTTCGGAAAGGCCCAGAAACTAACGAGATATCGGGCCTGCGTCAATGGGGGGTTTACCCTCTTGTTCCAGAGATTTGAAAGTGTCTGAAGAGAGCTTTAGTCGAGCTGGAGTCAAAAAGCCCCCACTTTCCCCTTCCGTTCCAGATGCTGAACCTGTTCGTCGCCGTCATCATGGATAACTTCGAGTATCTGACCAGAGACTCATCGATCCTGGGGCCTCATCACCTGGACGAGTTCATCCGCGTCTGGGCTGAGTACGACCCCGCGGCCTGGTATGTGCCCCCCCCCCCCCCTCCGCCCGGCTGGCCGAGGCCCCCTGTGCCCAGCCACGCCCCCCCCCCCCAGCCACGCCCCGCCCCCTGGGTGAGGGTGGGGGGGTAGGAGATAAGCCTCTCCCCCCACTCTCCCTCTCTCTGACAGTTTTAGCCACGCTGACAAATGGTGACCGATGGCCCATGTTAAAGACTAACCTGCTAGCCCTGATAATCACTGTTCTCTTTGAAGTTGTCCTGAAGTTTGTTTTCCTATATCTGCTTATGTTTTTTTGTTGTTGCAGCGGACGGATTTCCTATAAGGATATGTACAATTTGTTACGTGTAATCTCCCCCCCTCTTGGCTTAGGGAAGAACTGCCCTAATAGGGTAGCCTACAAGGTTTGCAATCCGAGACATTTCCTCCGATAAGGGTGCTTTGTGTGTCTATGACAAAAAGACATTTAGAAGTGAATGGCTGTGCACCAAACGTTTTTTCACCCACACACTCAGCAACCGCCCTCCCAGAGTTGACTGGCTTTGGTTAACGACCACCAGAATGCCCCAAAAAAACAAAGCTTTCAACGCCACTGCGACACCACCCCCCCCAGGACGAGGCCACGCCTGCTTCCTGTCGCCCACCCCCCCCCCCCTCCAGGTTCGAGGCCATACCCACAGCTTGCCGCTCCCCCATCCCCCCCCCCCTCCCTCCTCTGCGTGCGAGCAGATGAAACGAGCGAACGCCGTTTAGTCCCAAATTGATCGCCAAGATTCAGATCTTGAGAACATCTGAATTGGATCAAGGTGTATTCGTTCCGTTTTCGTTTTTCTGTTTTCGTTTTTTTCTGCGATGTGGCCTGGCTGGTTCGAGAGCACCTGAACCTGAGACGGAGGCTTTTTGCCAATCCGAGGCTGGCGTTGAAAGCTTTGTCGGCGGGCGCGCCTGGTGAAACCACCCAACCCCCCCCCACCCCCCTCCCCACATCACCTGGGATGTCTGTGAGCATGACCCCGCCAGACATCCCCCCCCACCCCCGCCCCCTCCCCCGTACGACGCTGTCATTCTGTCCCTCATCGGCATCCCCCGCGTGTTGACCTTTCACCCCCCCCCCCAGCCTCATCTTCCCTCAGGGTTCCTGAGCTCATCTACCAATGACGCATCCCTGGTCCTCAGCGGGGGCAAGGATGGACATCCATTACCATGGCCACTCTGGGAAATCTCAATAACACAGATTTCTGTCTTTGTTTTTATGTTTGTACGTTCCTTCCCTTCATTTTGGATTTTTTCGTCTCCTTTGTTCCTCTCCTCCCTCTCTAACTCCCCCCCCCCCCCCCCATCCTTCTTGTACTTGCGTTTGGTTTCTGCTGTGTCAAGTGGCCGAATCAAGCACCTCGATATGTATCAGATGCTCCTCCACATGTCCCCACCCTTAGGTTTGGGAAAGAAATGCCCGCCAAGAATCGCCTACAAGGTAGCCCTCCCTCTTTCCCGCCCTCCCTCTTTCCCGCCCTCCCTCTTTCCCTCACTCCCTTCCCCTCTCCTCCTCTGCCTCCCTCCTCCCCTCCCATCCCCTGTGCTCGACCGTGTTCTGCCATTGGCTTTGACTCCAGCCAATCTCTGTGCTCCTCGGTGTTCCTGTGTTTTCCTGCGTTTGTTTTTGCCAGTGCTCTGATATCGCCCCCCCCCCCCCCCCCCCGCCCCTATCTTCTTCTGTTTTGGAGCGAGCTCAGCTTCAGTGAGGTCTGTTTGCTCGTAGCGGCGAGAGCACGTAAGCGCCGGCTCGTCGGCCTACGGTAAAGAGAGTGACGCATAAAAGCACCAATAGATAACCAGGCCATGTATCTAACGTACATGGAACACAGGGGGCTGTGCACAGGTACAGTAACTGAGTACATTTGACAGTTAGTATACGCCAAGCCACAGACCCCCCCCACCCTCTCCCCTAGCCTCAGAATAACACAGGTCTACAGGAGAAGAGAGTCATGTTATTGTATGAACTATCAGTATCACTCCCCAACCTGGTTTGACTCAACCCCATTGAACTGTGTGCCTTTCCCAGCTTATATTATGTGGATCTGTGTGTGTGTGTGTGTGTGCTTCTGTTTGCTTTTCGACGTGAGAACTAAGTGTGTGTGTGTGTGTGCGCGCTTTACCCTGTGTGTTATTTTCGTCTGTGCCCATTTTTCCATTCTCTTTCATCCTCTCTCTCATCTTTTCTCTCCCCGCTGATCCGTGGGTGTGTGCGCTCGTGCCTGTGTGTGCGCGCGCGTGTGTTTGCGCCTCACCTGACCCCTCTCTCCCCCCCTCCCTCCCCTCCCCTCCCTCCTCATTCTGAATTCGTCCGATACGTCTGTTGCACTGTTGCTGATGATAGGCGAATGCTTTTTATGTTCAGCGGAGCTCAACTCTACCCACAGTACCTCAAACATCATTTATGCATGGAACCGTATTTTCGTCCGATTCCTCAAGTCTTTCAATCGGTAGCTCAAGTTCGAGTTCCATGGGATGGTTAGCGAGGCCTCCTTAGACGCCACGAGGGCCAAACGTCCCAATTATACCCCCCCCCCCCCACCACCACCCCGACCCCTCCACCCCCCCACTGCAAGTGTGTGGCTGTTTAGGGTCGGCACGCTGAGAGTCGAGCTCCCGAGATCTGTGAGGCGCCGCCATGGCTATGCCGACATGCCCTCTCTCACCTTTCTTTCGATTGATGTCAGTGTTGCGCCTGGTGCACCTTTTGACTTGCGGCGTAGTGCCATCCCCATGGCCGCTAGCGGTGAATGTGAATGTCTAGTTCGTCTCTCCGCTGTGCTTGTCCGAGGAAGCTTTTTGTGTGTGCTGAAGCAAACGTTTTATACAAAAACGGACGTCAAACAACACAAAATTGTAACTTTACGATTGACTTGCGATTAGGATGCCATTGGTGACGTTGCGCATTCGAAGATCTGTTTGCGGTTAGCAGCACACAGACTGGTTTCTCTTCATCGATTGGTCTGGTCTAGATGCCTGCAGTACTCGTGTGTGTTTGTGTGTGTCTGTGTGTGTGTTAACTTCCTCCCCCTGTCCTCCAGCGCCTGGTCAAGATGAACATGCCCATCGCCGATGACAACACGGTGCACTTCACCTCCACCCTCATGGCCCTGATCCGAACGGCCCTGGAGATTAAACTGGCCTCAGGTGATCTCCTCTGCTCTCTCCTCCACCTCCTCCTCCTCCTCCACCCCTCTCTCTCCATCTTCCTGCTCACTCTTCAAATGAAACCTTCCTACACAACCGAACCCTTCATTCAGACAAAGAGGCAGAGATATAGACTGTCTGACAGACAGACAGACAGACGGACAGTGTACGCCAGGGGTGTCCAATCCTTGTCCTCGAGGGGCCCACCGTCCTGACAGTTTTAGATGTTTCCCTGCTCCAGCACAGCCAATTCGAATGAACGGGTCGTTATCAAGCTCTGTGTAGTCAGGTGTTGTGGAGCAGGGAAACATCTAGAACTGTCAGGACAGTGGGCCCCTGAGGACCAGGTTGGGAAACCCCTGTTATACGCCCTCACAGGTGTTACAGAGACAGATGCTGGCTTGTTTGTGCGCAGCAAAGGACTTTGGATATCTGGTTATGTACGTCCCGTTTGGACTCATTAAAGGCATCGGTGGTGGGCTGTGTGTGATTGGGGCCTATACACGGCTCAGTACAGCGGTGCCTGCGTCTCCTAGCTCCACCGCTCAGGCTCTGGTTTAATGAGACACGCTCCGCCTGGTTGGCTTGGCTTGACGTCTCTCCTCGCTGTGGCGCCTGAGGTAAAAGACGGCCGGCGCTGGGTTTGTGACGCGTGCTCTCTCTCTCTCCCTCTCTCTCTCTCCCCCCCTCTCTCTTCCTCTCTCTCTCTCCCCCCTCTCTCTCCCTCTCTGTCTCTCTCTCTCCCCCCCTCTCTCTCTCTCCCCCCCTCTCTCTCCTCTCTCTCTCTCCCCCCTCTCTCTCCCTCTCTGTCTCTCTCTCTCCCCCCCCTCTCTCTCTCTCCCCCCTCTCTCTCCCTCTCTGTCTCTCTCTCTCTCCCCCCTCTCTCTCCCTCTCTGTCTCTCTCTCTCCCCCCCTCTCTCTCTCTCCCCCCCTCTCTCTCCCTCTCTGTCTCTCTCTCTCCCCCCCCTCTCTCTCTCCGCCCCTCTCTCTCCCTCTCTGTCTCTCTCTCCCTCTCTCTCTCTCTCTCTCTCCCTCTCTCTCTCTCTGTCTCTCTCTCCCCTCCCTCTCTCCCCCCCCTCTCTCTCTCCCCCCCTCTCTCCCCCCCCCCTCTCTCTCTCTCTCCCCCCCTCTATCTCCCTCTCTGTCTCTCTCTCTCTCCCCCCCTTCTCTCTCCCTCTCTCTCTCTGTCTCTCTCCCCCTCTCTCTCTCTCTCTCTCCAGGGATGGTGGGCCAGCGTCTGTCAGATGCCGAGCTGAAGAAGGAGCTGTCTACCGTGTGGCCCAGCCTCTCCCAGAAGACCATGGACTTGCTGGTGACGCCCCATAAGCGTGAGCACACGTCTCTTATCGATCTCTCCTGCATGTATCATCTCTGTGTTTTATACTGCGTCTTTGTGAGGTAAACAACCCAAGATATCCAGCATCTGTACCACACTGACATGGACAGTCCGACCTGCAGCTTGCTAGACAGTCTCCCCCCATGCCCAGCCAGCAGTTACTGCAGAGCCCCTCCTCAGGAGCGGCTTAGCTTACACTGCCATCTTGTGGCCATATGAGACTATGACCTCCATAAAAACGGTCATTTTAAACGGAAGTGCTTCCATCTAGGCATTAAAAAATGACCTGTTTTATTAGAAACAAATATGCAATTCTGGATCAACGATTGGTCTATTTGAACCTACTTTGAGGGGAAATTAGCCTTTCAATTGGCCGTCGATTGCCCCGACAGCAACAGGGATGAAAGGGGGCCACAAATGAGTCAGCAGTTTTTATGCAGCCACTTCCCTCCTCTCACCTCTCCAGCCAATGAGCTCACGTCGGGAAGGTGTACGCTGCCCTGATGATCTTCGACTACTACAAGCAGAATCGAGCCAAGAGACTCCAGCAACAACAGCAGCAACAGCAACAGACTTCTGCAGGTTCCCAGGTAAACACACACACACACACACAATACCGTCACTAACAATTTGTCAAAATGTCAAGTCTTTTTTTTTTTGGTGCTACGAAATGTTTTGACCCAAATTTGCCCGGGTTAATTTCATTTATTTTTATTTATTTCATTCATAGCAAAAAAAAAAAAAAAAAACAGAACGAATACATCTTAGATACAAATAATGAATGAAAAGGGCACAGAAAGAAGCAAAAGCTTATGATGTCTGCCCCTTTTCAAATGAAATTATACACTTCCAGTGCGATGTGTTGTAAACAATAAAACAAAACAAAAACATACAGTAAAAAAAAACAAAAAAAACGGGTTCTTCCGTTCTAAAGGCCGTCGTTTTAGACCTTTAGACCTTGTAACCGGATCATCGTTCTGCTTCCCCACGACCCCCGCTGAGCATGTTGCCGTCCGTCTCTCCTCCACAGAGTAAGATCGGGGCTCTTTTTAAGCCATTGCTGCCTCTGACTCACCTGCAGGGGAAGGACGCGCCTTCCAACGGCGCCGAGCCTCCTCGTGACCTCCGGCCGCGAGGCCAGCCTCTGCCTCAGCCTCCCCCTCAGCCTCAACCCCCGGCCCAGGCCGGACCCAGCGTCGACTCCCTTAACAATGGGGGTGCTCTGTAAGTTTAACCCCACCCCCCCACCCCACGCCCATCCAGTTCAACTTTGCCACGAGGCGAACGACGCGCCCGAGGCGACCGGCTGCGGTCGTGCCCTGGGTAAGCTCTCCCGTTTGTGTGGCTCGTTGACCTCCAGACCAGGCCCGGAGCTCACCATCAAGGGCTCGTCCTCCTGGGTGACGGAGTCTCGAGAGGTCCAGAGGCCGAGGACCAAGAGAGTCATGTCCAGGGGTCAGTCGGAGGAAGTGCCAAACCCAGCCAGTCCTCAGGTACCACCGCTCTCGGATATATCCACCCGACTGGCGACGTAAAAAAACAAAAAACAAATAAGATTCAGTAACCTGTCGGTGCGTATATTTGTGTCTGTCGTGTTGTTTTGTGCTGTGTGTGTGTGTGTTTCAGGAGTCCTTGGAGATGAGGAAGATGGATGCCAGTGTAGCTTCAGTGCTCGGAGCTGGGTCTGCTCTGGAAAGCCACGGGAGGGCGGTGTCTATGCCTCGTCTCAACGCTGAGCTACAGGTACCACCTGCTCCGACACACACACACACACACACACACACGCACGCCCACACACACACACGCCCACACACACACACGCCCACACACACACACACACGCCCACACACACACACACACGCCCACACACACACACACACGCCCACACACACACACACGTGCGCACACTAATCAAACCCATTAGCATGTTTCGCACGGCAACAGATGGACATGATGGAGTCATGACAACAAAAGATGGTGGTGGGGTGGGGGGTGGAGGGGTGTTGGGGGGGGTGGGGGGTTGTTGGGGGGGGGGTGTGGGGGGGTGTTGGGGGGGTGGGGGTGTTGGGGGGGGTGTGTGGGGATCTAGATGAATCCTTCAATCCGTCCTGAGAAACCTGATCAGCTGTTCATTTCCTGAGCGATGTTGATGTTGATCGATCGCTGCATTTAAGTGCATTCCTTTCTAGGGCCAATGAGAATGGATGTGTGTTGATCCTACTGTTAGTGCGGGGGGGGGGGGGGTTGGGGGGGGGGTGAAGGAGGTGAAGGTGGTATTTTGTCTTTCGCCGAGGGAGGAAGAGAAGAGTGATTCTGTTTACCTAGAGGAAGGCGACCGTAAAGAGAGGGATTAATGAGCGGAGGCTGGGAGGGGGGAAGGGGGGGGGGGGCGGGGAGGGAGGCGGGGGGGGGGGCGGGGGGGAGGGGGGCGGGGCGGGGGAAGGGGGGCGGGGAGGGGGGGAGGGGGGATTGCCTTGCGACCCGGCACGGTGCTTCTCCCACCTTTTTCTAACCAGCGGGGGGCAGGAAATCCTTCAGCCAATACAATTAGAGATGACCTTTTGGAAACGGCTCACCATTGTTGGAGCATAATTGGAGGTAGGTGGGCCTGAACTCCGGCCGGAATCACTCTGATGGATTTAGCTCTCGCCCCGCCGCTTCATTGATTCATTGTAGTTCTTCGTCTTCCTCTTCCTCCTCTTCTTCTTGCGTTCGGTGAGGTCTCATTTCCCCGCCAGCTCATTGGCTCAGCCAGGGTCGGCCCCGGAGATTTCCCCCCATTCTCAGCCTGGTCAAGAGGCTCTTTGTGTTGGACTGACACCCGACCCCCACCCCCCCGAATTAGACGTGAGCGCTGACACAGGGCTGCTTCCTGAGGGAGGGACCATCCCCTGTCCTCTCACAGAGACCCTCCTCCCAGCCCTCAGCCACCCTGAAGCCCTCTACCCTGCTCCTCTGGATGATAAGCAACATGAGATGTCGATATTACGGTTTCAGCACCTCTTAATATGCGAATACACCCCCCCCCCACCCCCCCTACCCACCCCCCCTACCTACCCTCCTTTTGGAGTTTGGTTGGGGTATTCGTACTCCAAAGTCTCCAACTAGCTGGCTGTGGTCCAGATTGGCTGGCCTTGCTCTCGAACAAAAGCAACTCAGGAAAAGATGCTTCCGGAGAGATCTTAGTCAAGGTCCAAGCTGTGCTGATGGAGAACAGTCATCTATAGGAGGAGAAGGTTCCCTCTGTCCTTTATAGAACCGTATCGCTAATGCTAGGTTATTACCAGGTGATGAAATACACTAGATCCAGGATTGACCTACTGAAGGAGAGACAGATGATGTTGCATGTTCTCTGTAGAAATATATAACCAAGGTGAATAGATTTTTCTTCCCTAAGTAAGGTTTTTGTTTGATCTTTCTCTCATGTTCTTTGTCTGATTGTAACAGTGTTTTTCTTTCTACAGTTTGCTGTTTCTCGATGTACACACGTATACCCGACCCCCACTCCCCCCCCCCCCCCACCTCGCTCTAACTGTTCAATGTCACCTCTCCCTCTCTCCTCCTCTACCCCCCCCCGATCCGCCCCAACTTCTTCCCCTCTCCCCCCGGCCTGACGCCTGTCCACGGACCTCTCCTCCTCTCCCCTCCTCCTCCTCCTCTGTGCCTGGGGTGGCAGAGCCACTCTCGTCAGCCCCCGGGGATCCAGCTGGCCGTACGTACCTCCGTCTCCTCCCCTTCTCCTCCTGAACCACTGAGTCAACAATGTCACAACAAGCTTCTTTCCTCTTTTTTTTAACCATGAAATGATTGCATGTTGGGTAGCGTAGTATTAGCGGACGAGGGTCTTGTTTCTGAAGGTCCTGTTATTGTTTGGGGGGTAATGTGAGGTACTGTGAAGCGTCTGTCCTCCACCCTGATGTTAGCGATAGATACGGTGGTTAACGAGCAGCTGAGGCAGCCGGCTCACAGGTCCGGACGGACACCTGCGATGGCGGCGTGCGTTGAACCAGTGATCTGGTAAAGCCGGAGGGGGAGGGAGGTGAACCAGCTGGAACAGGTGGAACGATCCAGAAATATTCTCCTGGATCCTGAAGACAACCAGGCAGTTGTTTAAAGCTTAGAGATAAGACCCATGTCTGGATCCACCAGCGGTGTGTTATGTAGGGGGAGTCAGGTGGCTCAGCGGGTTAACGCGTTGGAGCTCATAATCGGGAGGTTGTGAGTTTGAACCCCGGCTGTGGCTATGTGACGTTGTGTCCTTGGGCAAGGCACTTCACCCTACTTGCCTCAGGGGAGAATGTCCCTGTACTTGCTGTAAGTCACTCTGTATAAAAGCATCAAATATATTTATTTATGTAAGATGCTTTCAGGAAGTGGAGGAGGTTCTTGCCAACGCTGCAGAGGAGAAGTATCTCCACTAGGTGGAAATATTTCTCTAAATTTACCTGTGCTTTTTAACTAACCTTTCATTGCGATCTAGATGAACGCATGTTTGGCATCCTCTCACGCCGGTATCCTGTAAGACATAGTTAGACAAACTGCAGAGGAATACCAGACCCGGAAATGACTGTCAGTGTGGTTGGATATCCAGTCAAGGTCCACAGCTCTTCCTCCTTGACGTTGCCTAGCTAAGTCTTCGCGGTCTTCCAACAGTCCGTCCCCGACGCCAGCCCCATGAAGCGCTCCGCCTCCACCGTGGCCCCCCAGAGGCCCCAGGAGGTGAACCTGCGGGACTACACCCTGGAGAAACCCTCCCAGGAGAGACCCCACCACCACCACCACCACCATCGCTGCCATCACCGCAGAGAGAGAGACAGGGAGAAGAAGCAGCGATCGCTGGATAGGAGCTCGGGAGGACAGCCTCTCAGCACGGCCGGTGGGTCCGCACACACGCACACACACACACACACACTGACCACACGTAGTCTGATGTCAAAACACGGATTCCCCCTCACTGCCTCTAGCACAAGGGCTTACTTTATTGCGCAAGCACGTTTTCAATGGGAATTCCCACGACCTATTAAGGTTTACGTTTCATATAAGTGCCCACCCACCAATACTCGAAATCTACAGCACGAGTGTCAAACAGCTGTAAAAAATCCAACAGCTTGTGGGCCTCCGACCAAACACACGTGCTGTAAATACGAGACAGTGTGCCTTGGGGCCCCGGGGCCTCGGGGCCTGACGTAAGGAGGGAGACGTCGTCAAGCCTGGGAACTCGGCGGTAATGCTGATCGCCTCCCCAGAGCTAAGTGGAGGAGGAGGCTGGGAGAGGCCAGGTTGGGGCTGGGAGAGGCCAGGTTGGGGCTGGGAGAGGCCAGGTTGGGGCTGGGAGAGGCCAGGTTGGGGCTGGGAGGGGCCAGGTTGGGGCTGGGAGAGGCCAGGTTGGGGCTGGGAGAGGCCAGGTTGGGGCTGGGAGGGGCCAGGTTGGGGCTGGGAGAGGCCAGGTTGGGGCTGGGAGAGGCCAGGTTGGGGCTGGGAGAGGCCCAGCGGGTCCACAGCTGGCTTTTATTACCCAGATAAAAGGGACTGACAGATGCGCAGACCCAGTGGCCAGCTAATTTATAGGCGCCTCTCGGCAGGGCAACCCAGGCGCGGGGAAAGAATAATGTTTAAGGCTGGGGGGGGGGGGGGGGGGGGAGAAGGGGCTACGATGTTCGGTCGATGTGGTTTTTGCAGTCGAAGAATCTTCGCTTCGACCGAGGTAGGCGGTCAAGTAGCTGTCAAAACGTCCAATCGGGCTCCCGTGTTCAGTTAAGAAGGTTCGTTGTTTTCTCACAAATTCACCGCATGCAGAACGTGGATGTTCCACATCAGTCCAATCACAACGATCCTCGGTGATCCTCACGATGACATCACACTGTAGTTTGGCCTGCTACCCTGCTCAGGCGTACGTCGGTCACCGATCTGTGCGTCGGCCATGTTTGTTTTTTCCCCCCGGGTGTGTGGTGAAGGTGCGCCAGGTGACCCGGCGGCAGAGCGGGCTCACGACCGCGGGCGCTCCCACGAGAGGAAGCACCACTCCTCCTCAGCGGAGAAACACCGCTACTACTCCTGCGACCGCTACGGCAGCCGGGAACACTGCCACAGCAAGTCTGCCACTGCCAGCTGTGTGACCTCCCCCAACGAGGCGCAGGAGCCCAGCTTCAACAAACAGGTGGGGGGCCTCGGCCTGGGCTGTGGCGAGGGTTTTGTGGGGCAGGTCAGGAAAAAGCTGGTTAGCTTACAGGTTGGTGTAGCGGAGTGAAATCTAAAAGTTAGGAATGGCTTCTGGTTTCTGGAAGGATGTGAGGTGAAGGATGATCCTCCTTGTGGCTCTTCTCGCTAACCTGTCCGCATGCTCGACCCTGTCTCTGCTGAAACTTTCTCTTCTTTCTGACTTTGGTGCAACCTCTCATGGCCTTTCACTTCTCTTCCCGCTCTCTCTCTCTCTCTCTTTCTTCATCATCGTCCGTCTCTTTTGTCTGTCTTTCGTTTTTTGTTTGGCTTTCTTTTGCCGCCCATTAAAATGCTGTTCTGTCACCTGGTTCCTTCCTTCCTGTCTGTCGTCAACGTCCTCTATCGTTTCCCGCTCTCCGCTCTCCTCTCATGGTGTGTCGGTGTCCTTCCCTCCTTCCTGTCCCTGCGTCCTCTGTCCCCTCCTTTCCTGGATGTCCTCATCGTTTGTTATTGTTTCAAATTGCTTTATCCCATTTTCATCCAGGGCAGTGGTTGGGTTAAAGGCAGCCTGGTGGTGTTGACCTCAGGTGTTAGCATGCCCAGCCGTGGTCGCAGGCAGCTCCCTCAGACCCCCCTGACCCCCCGGCCTGGGGTGGCCTACAAGACTGCCAACTCCTCCCCTGTGCACTTTGCGTCGGCCCAGGCCGGCCCGGCCAGCCTGAGTCCTGGCAGGTTAAGCCGAGGGCTGTCGGAGCACAACGCCCTCCTGCACAGCGGCACATCCAGCGTACCTTCTCCCGTCACCCGCATCAGCTCCGAGCCTTTCCTGGCCCCGCCCACCGGGAACCCTCGCTGTAGCCCGCGGGACGAGCTGGTCTTTTTCCAGGATGAGCCTAGCCCTCACGCCGTCGGACGACTGCCTCGGACCGCACTGCCTCGCATGGGGGACCTGCCTCTGTCCCCCCAGCCCAGCCTGGGGGTGTCGAACGGATACCACTTCACCTTTGGGGGCAGCGGCAGCCCCAGCACGGGGGCCAGGGTGCCCAGGTACTACTATGAGGCAGCGGAGGAGGAGGACGGATGGTGCTAGCATGGCTTCAAACGGATGTTTTTACTGCATTTTTGATTGAATGTGATGAGTTTTATCATCTTTATTTTGTTAGTTTTTTTGTGTGTTTGTTTACACCGTTGCTAAATTTGTGTAAAAAGTTGTGTTAAATCCTTTCGTGGGGGAAGTGAGGCCAGGGGAACATTTATTTCTGACTGTGAACAAGAACGTGTCATTTTGACGACTTATGTGATGAGGAAATTGGATGAAAAGTGATGAATAAATTAGGGTTGTGGCACCTGTAATATTGAATTACTTTTACACAAGAGAAGGACATTGTTTATTGAGGACACAAGTGAATTTCTTCTTTTAGAACTATCCAATGAAGACCAACCGGTCTTAAAATGCCTAAACATTGCTTCCCCTCAACCATGTTATTTTCCAGAACAGCATTAAACATAATAATCAATACGCGTGATAAATTAAGTGAAAGTCTCCTGTTACAAATGTCCTTTAGGATGTTTTATTGACATGGGACTGTGTATGTACAGGAAGTAGTATACATCCTACTTAACCGCAAAGCAGCTTTTCTACTCTCTGCTTCTAGAACTTTCTGTGAGGTTTCCTGGTCCTCAGTCACATTCCTGCCCAGCTGTCTGAAGCAGCACAAGATTTTGTTAAACACTTGTGGATTTTCCTCAGCTGAATGTTTCCGTCAACCTTCATAACCATAGTACTTGAGCAAGTAGAGGGAGAACAAATACATCTTTTGGGTTTTGTTTTTTTATATTAAACTATCGTAGATGTTATCTTTTTATTGTGTGCATTATTTTTTGTACGATGTAAACAACACGTGTGTTTTGCTTACAGTTTTCCTATCATTTCAGGTTCGGATGTTTCTTACAGCTTCAGATGTTTAATACGAAGTGCCTATCCTTTTAGATAAACTGTAGTCAAGATGCAAATACTTTTTTTTCTTTCTTACGTATCAAGTCTTGTTGTTGTTGTTTATTTGATAGTTCTGCAAGAGAACAAGATTAAAGGAAGCCTTATCTGCAAACAGAGACATTACAACTACAATTTTCGAAAAAAGGATGGAGATTAATTCATTGCTATGATTTCCTTTGGATAAACATGTGATACATTTGAGTGGAAAGGTTGCAACCTTTGTGCAAAATCATATATGAACATTTAACGAATATGAGACCTGCGTTTGTAGCATATCATTCCAGTTAGGACTACATAATGAAACTAACACAACTGCATGACTAAAGTCGGACAAACTGGTCGACAAAAGGCATCGATAACGGAGCGAGGTCTTCCTCTCTGTCTGGTGTGTGTGGATATACACCCGCTCTGCATTCTGTACTACAACTGGGTGAAGACTGCGGGCCAAAAAGGAATCTCATAAGAAAGTCAAACAGTGTGCACTTTCTGATGGATGTTCTAGAGCAGTGATCCAGATCCCTGATATGTGTGTGTGTGTGTGTGTGTGTGTGTGTGTGTGTGTGTGTGTGTGTGTGTGTGTAGAGTCGAGCCCCTGGCACCAGAACACTGAACCCCTTTATAGTGCATGTCTGTGTTGGCCTGTGACCAACATCTAGAACCTCATCTCTGCTTCCAGTCTGGAGAGAGAGAGAAAAAAATATCTCCATATAAATTTCAGACGGATAGAAATGTGGAAACTGTAAATCTGAAAATGGCATCCAGTTAGAACCTGATGGTTCCCTCAGAGCTAAGGGTTCCCCCTTCTGTTTATGTTGACGTCCAAAGGACAACACCTCAAGGGTTGGGGGGGGGGGGGGGCAGCTTTGTTCGCACAGCTGTCTGTCAGATGCCCTTCCTGGGGGGGGGGGGGGGGGGGGGGCGAGGCTTCATCGACTGCACACTTGTCAGGGGGTGTTGGTTCCCAGGAGTAGGGGTCTTGATTTGGGGAGAACGTATAGGGCTATGCAACAAGACGACACTTTGATAACTTCATCCATTCTGTAGCTTTACATGCGGGTCTATCCAGATTCAGGCTTCAGCATGATTGTGACCAAATCTTTTGTAGAAAATTGTTTGAAAAAGTTGCAAAAAAAACCAAACTTTGAAATGCATTAAAGGCACAAATGAAATTGAATATTTAAAAGGCGGAAATGAAATGGAATATTTAAGATCTACAGCAACTTTATATACTTGCATGCGTAAACATTTACTCACTTTGACAATGTCATAAGCAAAAATGTGTCTTAAAAAGGAAGTAAACGACGTAGTGATGTTTTCTATCTGCTCTGTAAGGTCACTCAACAAGGGTTTTCCCATCCTGAGGCTGATCGTAAACTACTGGAGAAGCTTCCGGAACTTGACTTACTTTTTCATAACTTAAGACAGGAACACATTCTTTATGTTCCATATTTCATATTGCTCAGTCTTGTTGCCACTGTGGGTTAAAGCAAACTATCCATCTGTACCTAGTGTTTTCTGGCCTCTGTATTATGTCAGAAGAAACATATCCACACCCAAGTCTGTAATAGTTGGTTGCCAAACATTGAACTTTTAACCCAATCTCTTTCTGCATACCAACTGCAGTGTAGATGTGGCTGTTTTATTGACAAGGAAAAATGTTTGCATGTTCCAATGGTGTATGTGCATGTAGACATCTTTAAAGAGAAGAAAAAAAAACTTTTGATACCATGTGCTCATTTGTTGTTGATTTTTATTTATATTTGATATAACTGTGGGGGTTTATTGAAAGAAAAGAAAACTTTATACAAAACCAGTATTGACCAATGTTGACGGTTCTACCCCTTAATGTAGATCTGGAACATGACATGTTTGGGTCTTGGGAATGAGGGAGTGGTTTGTTGCCTGAATTATGTTTAATGGCCAGACTTTGAATTCTGCAGTTGTTTCTACATTTACATTTTGTATGAAGTCCCTTGAATTAAAAAAAAAAAGAAAGAATGAAATTAAACTGCGTTTCCATGCCGATTTTTGGGCCAGGAATACAAAATCTATATGTTTGATAAAGCTTAAAGATTAAATAGGTGAAAGTATTACTACTAGTGCAGCAGGGTGGGTGATTTAAGAAGGGGGAGTGTGATTTAAGAAGGGGGAGGGTGATTTAAGAAGGGGGAGTGTGATTTAAAAAGGGGGAGGGTGATTTAAGAAGGGGGAGTGTGGTGTGGGGGTGTCTTTGGTATTGATATTACTGGTCCACAGCAGCTCAATGGGGAGGAGACTATCTTCAATTTCCCAGGTAGAATAAATTGAAGGGACTTGCATGTTTATATTATACATTCACGCTTGCATGTGGCAGAGAGGACCCCTACTAACTCTCTTATAGGCCGAAATAATTTTATTATTAAAACATGGATTTGTTATGTTTATAAAACCGAAGTTTTACTTTAGTATTATATAGCTCCCATGGAATATTTCATCCAAACAATACAGACTAATGGATGATGTTTTGCTCCTCATACTGTGAAATATGTTTCATCTCCAAAAAGTTATGTTGCTGCAAGTGATTCTTCACAGTTTTGGAGCCGAGTTTCTTAAGGATTCCACCAATACCGAAACAAGCATTCAAGGGGGAGGTAAGGTCTTCATCTCTATCTATTTTAATCTATTTTTTTTTTTATTTGAATATCAAAACGTAAAAAAAACGCTATGTTGTTGGTTTATTTCATAACTTAGCGGACCTCAGTGAAACTTTTTACGCATGCGCCTAACTCGCATTAACAGGTGTCATTGATATCCAGTGTTTGCAAAATCTCCCTATCCTTCTCAACCACTTGGAGTTGCTGTTGCACAGTCAACTTCCACACCCTCTCTTAATGCATGTTATGAACCACCATACTTGTTTAAGTTTGACAATGCTTACAGGTTGTTTACATTCTGTAACGCGTGTGTGTTTGTGTGTGTGTGTGTGTGTCTATGGGAACGTGCATCACCAAAAGACAATAATTTAAGCAGCCAAATTCCAAAATGACAAGCAGCAGATCATTTTAGGATCCTGTCCTTATGTCAAGGGAAAGTATTCAGATCATCTAATTGTGTTTATGTGGGCTCTCCTGAGTCACATTTCTTATTGCAGTAGAGGTCCCTGAAGGCAACAGGCTCACTGCCAGTAGGACTCATAATGTTTAAGCTGGCCTTCAGAACGGGCCTGGAAGGACCATTACTGTTCTAGACCAGACTGTGATAATGGGACCGGAACCGCAATTGTTTAGCAGCTCAAGCATCACAGTGAACCATCCTTGATGTACATTGATTCTACATCAGTCAGGAATCAAAATGTCAGCCATCCTCCCGGGTTCAACTTAAATCGCGGAGCTGCTTTGATGTTAATGATTGTTTGTTGAGTAAAGACACATGCTGTCTGGCATTTGTTATCAGAGTTCCCTTGGGGTGCCAATTATAACAGATCTAATGCTGTGTCAACCCTGCTGATGCTGCGGGTAGTGGGTCATGTTCACAGCTCTTTGCTCCATGACAGATGAGCAGAGCACAGCATGCTATGCAATGTTCTAATAGCAGCCTCAACATGAAACCTGATCTGTTTGCCTCTGTGCTGCCATATCTAGACACACTGAGCACAGATCAAAGCGCTCCCCAACGCTCTGTCTGGATTGGAGGCTGCTGGACAGCTGAGCTGGACCAAAGCTGCGATACCAGACATCCAGTAATGAATGTTATCCATGTTTGATAATCCTAACTATGTGCCAAGTGTCTGATTAAATGTCTGGACAGTGTTGAGTACAAGCACCTGGCTAGACAGTGGCTGGCGTTATCATTGCGCAGTGTTGAGTTTAGATGTGGTTATAGTTTGCTCTGTGGCAAGTAAACCCAGGCCATTCCTTGATTTTCAGACCCCCCCCCCCCCAAAAAAAAAAAAAAAAAAAACGAAACACTTTTGATACTTGATCTTCTGCGGTATCTTTTGATAGTTTGGATGAAAAATATATGTATAAATTGTAAAAAATGTGGTCTCCATCAATGTAGAAACTGGATCCTCAATTATTAATCTATAATTCAGTGGAGAAAATTTTTTATTTACTTCACCTTTACCAAACTGGGTTGGTTTTGCTGCTTCTAGTTAATTAGTTTATTAAATATAAATGTTATGGAGGCGCCATGACAAATCTTGACATGTCCACCAAGAGGGTTTTAATCATTAAACCCTGAAAACGTTCTCCTTGCTTTTAGCTGACCTGTATGTAGTCTGTCTCTTATGAGGCCCAGTGGTTGGTTGGTTTGTCTTATCTGGTTTGGTTATGCCTTATATCTTCACTCCCTAACCTGAACACTGTTACCCTCTCCCTGGTGTTGGGGTCTTCATCCTGACGTCAGCGTCTTGGCTTTTCCAACACGGGTCAGGGCCGGGGGGGGGGGTTTCCCTGTAAAAGCTGGAGTGTCTGTCCAATCAGGGACCCAGACGGAGGTCAGGATGTCCAAGAACAACACAGCGCTGAGTTCTGCTCAGAGAGCAGCTCGGCTGGCAGAGGGGACAGGAGACAGCCTGTCTGTTTGAGTCCATAACCCTGCCAAACTTGCCCTTGGCAACGTCAACCTTTTATGGGGAAACCCCGAGTTTTTACAACATTGATATCAGCAAGTGATTGTGACTTGCTGAAGGCCGTACAGCATGCCGTTTAATACTAATATGTTGGCCTCGTTGCAGTGAATTTGAAATCTGTATGACATCATTTCATAAAAGCTGCCCTTGTTTCCCTGGTGGCTAGTTTTTGACCCGTAACATAAGTTAGAGCAAACTGTAAATGAACATGACACCACACTATGGCATATAAAGATTTGGCTTGTGTCAGTCTTATGTCCCCTGCTGCTGAATGTACAGTATAGCTTTACTTTACAAACACTTCTGCTGTATTAGACTTGTGACACTTCCAGGAGTCTGTGGTCTCCTGCTCCGAAGGGCACATAGGTCTTAGTGTTCCCCCCTGTTGCCCTAACCGAATGTGGGCAGCCTGCTGTAATTCAACCTGGCGCCCCCCCAAAAAAAGGACTTCACAATTGTTTTGGATTGGATTCAACTGTTCTTACGGTGAGGCTCTTGGCATGAAGGACAGCCGCACACAGTTTTAATTCCTGCTAAACTCAGAGTAGCCAGCTGGAGTTTTCTGAACGTCTCTCCTTCTATCAGGCTGGCACCGGACATCCTCTGATGCATCAGGGAGATGGATCTCCTGGTTGGCGGTGTCTGTTTCCTCCATGTTTGGCTGGGACATGGCAGAGCTTTAGCCTCCAGGCAAGCTGCAGCAGCAGCACAGTGGCTGGCACAGGATCAGCAGTCTGCCTGACCTGCAGAACACCTTGGCTCCCTGAAGGACTGACACACACATACAAACAACACACGCACACACTACACAAACACACACACAGCCTTGAGGGTTGGGTTGGTTACTTTGTAAAGATGTGTCAACATGAAAGGTCAAGTCCTATAAAGATGGACTTTCCAATACCAGCTCTGTTGGTGGGATGCTTGTGTTAAGGGCTTGTAAAAGTCCAACACATATTATGGTTAGTTACATCTCACAATATACACACCCCTGACAAAAGCCTTGTGTTCAAAGTCATGACTGTTCGGGAAGGCCATATGTCTGTACAAATCCACAGCTATGATATTAATGGTGACATTTCTACTCTAATCAGTCCCATTATTGAGATGTTATCCTGGTTGCTATAGTTTCAACATCTTGATATTATGTCCCTGGTTAATGCTGACGTGAGATGGATGTTTGAACTCTTTCCAGCCGGTCTTTGGGCGGAGGTTCGGCATGTAGCCAAGCAGGCTTCTGACAGGTCAATGTCGGGAGCCTAGACTACATATGCGTTCAGCACCCTGGATTCATTACAGGAAGGAATGTGCACCTTTCTATGGCGGGTTACCTCTGATCCCTTCTCTCAACAAAACATTTGCCCAGTCTGACCCTGCAGCCTGGGCAGACGCCACTGAGGGGGACGTCAGCACGGTGTGGCAGATCACCCACACACCTTCCCTCTGTTCTCCAGCAAGACTGGACTCTGGATGGAATTTAAAAGCACAATGGGATGGATGTGATGTGGAAAAGTGTATCCTTTAACAAACAGAAACGTTCTGGTTGTTTGTAGCATATACTGTATATTAACTGCCCTCTAAACATTGCTTCCTTGTGAAATTTGTGATATTCCATGGATTGTGGTGAGATCTGGTAAAGTGTGTTGCTAATTACTTTGACAGAGAAACAACCAGATTGCGATAATGAGCTGTGAAAATGGAATTTCTTGGAAGACGACATTCGTCTTTTCCCTTTACATCTTGAATTCTCCTCCTGACGTGCGTTCGACACAAAGATCCCCCAAAGGAGTCTGGGAACGAACCTCCGAATATTTCGATATCCATTTTTTTCTGCCCCATCGGCATTTGTCTAACATGTTCCCAACAAGTGTCAACCAGAGTTGTTTTCTCAGGACAACCTCTTCGCCGGAGGGTTTAGTTCTACTTGATTGCTTCTGCCCTTAAGTTCTCTGACGGAGAAGTTCCCTCACAGTTCCCTCTAAGTTCCCTCACAGAGAAGCAGAACCAAGCAGAACCAAGACCTCTTCCTCTTACATTCTGGATCACACTCAGGCAGCTAAAAAGGGCTTGGATTGTAGGATTTTTGCTGTAACATCCAGCTCATGTCAGACTGATCTTTCGTACCAAAGCGCATCTGAGCGCCGGACAACCTTAGATAAGCTGCGCTTTCTAGAAACGTCTTAAATCCGGTTTGGTTCGATCCACATGGAGCTCATGCTAACTCCCCACACCCCTGGAGAGGGAAGCTGTGTGGTTTTTGTCCCTTCTATCTGCTCCCCAACAAGCACACAAAGACAGCCGGAACCCCACCCCCAGTCCCCCAGCCTCCCAGCTTGGAGACCCTGTGAAAAAGTGCTTTCTGAGGCATGTCCCCAAGTGGGATGACACCTGTGAAAATAATACCCCCTGATTTTTATGGCTTCCAGAGCTCTGAGCTTGCCAAGACACTGTCCTCTCCCTGCCCCTTCATCCAGCAGGGGGGGGGGATCTCTCGCTGACAGGGAGACGGCCCCCTCCAGGCACAGCACACTGCCGTAGACACGCTGTAAACTGCCCTAATGGCTTGATAGGGATCAGGGCTGCCACGGTAACCGGATAAAGATAAAGAATGGGTCTACTCTGGTGTGTTGTCTTTTCATGGCGGGGACAGCCAGGCTGGGTGGCGGAAGGGATGTCAGAGGGACTCAGAGCCCGAGGAACACAGCTGATGGATGGGATGGTGAACCATCCTGACGCCCAGCATGAACCCAGTCTGGAGGCCATAAGACAACCACTTGCGATGGACTAAACAGACCAGGGTTCCCTACCAGAGGAGCCTTGAGGTTGTTTGAACAAGCACTACCTCTGGAGGTAATCCATGGTTAGTAGATTGGGGTTTCCCCCCCCCCCACTTTGGTTGCTTTGACATCTCCAGAGGCCTAACTTGACATCTGTAAACACTCGATGCCCGTCGGTGTGGAGTTACTGTTGATGTGGGTCTGCGTTTGTTTTTTAAATATTGTTCTTCTCCAAAAGGAGGAAATGAGCACATATTTGGGATGATAGGGTCTCTTTTGAAAGAGTGTTCAGAGAAAAGGCCCCTGTCTGCAAACCATGGGTGTAAAGGAGATGACCGTGTGCTCTGAAGGTCAGGGAAGTTGAAATGGTCGTCAGCAGTGAGGGGGGATGCGTTTGCAGTCAGCATGCCTCGTGTGCGACAACTCACTTTAAAAAATACCTTGTTGTTACAACCTGCCATTAATAAAAGTACAGCTTGTGTATCCTCTAAACACAGCTAAGCATACACAAAATAAATATAATCAAATTCCAGATCATTTTCTCAGATGTTTACACTTAAATACATAAGCAATACTTAAGCAATCCCACAAGGACATTTAATCGCTCAAATCCTTTTCTTGATGACCCTAAAAACACTATTATGGAAAAGAAAAATATCTAGACTAGTGTTATTAACTTTCCACATAAATAGTTCCCACTAGACTGACCCAAGTTAGCCGTCCATGCAAATGAACTGGAACACAAACCAGAGCAGCATGATATAATTGCTCATTAAATAAGACCAGCAGCCAAGTCACTAGACCCACAGGCTTAGTACTCAACACTGAGCTTAGAAGACATGGATGACCGTCTGGTAATTACCTTCAACTTCCTCTCTAAATATTTCCCACAAACTACTTCAAAAGACACTTCATGTACTTGGAGAGGGTTTCTTCAAGTCAGTTACAACAACACATGATCAGTCTCATTGGAGGGTTATTTAGAATACCAAGTGGAGAACCGTGGTTCTGTAGATGGTATCAAATTCATCCTGTCTGTTTTTTTCCCCTGGTTGGTCTGGGTTCTTTCCTTGAGAACCAGCCTAAGACCTCTTCTCCATTCCTCCGTTCTCTCCTCCTCCTCTTCTGTCAGCACATGGACTCAAGATGGTTGTCAGGTTTTTTTTTTCCCACTCCCACCTGGATGCAAGTCATTCTGCTTTGAAACGCCCGCATCTCTCCCTCCCTTCACAGACCTGGCACGGTTCCACGCTGCTAGCTAGCGTCGACCTGTCACACAAATCCGTTTGAAAAGAGCCGCCACTTTGGTACGGTCTGAGGAGGTCGAAAACGTAGACCAACACAAATTTCTTCAAATGACAAACGGGGGATTCCTAAAAACACCGTCCCAAAAACACACATTTGAAACATAGGTTTCTAATGCTTAGGCTCGTTCGTTTTCAGGGCCTTTGCGGTGTTCTTGTGCTCCACACCCCAGCAGGTAGAGGAATGCTGAGGATCAGGACAGACCTTTCACTGCTTAATCCTGGCGTAGCCATGTGTGACTGCAGACCCTCACCCTCGGGAGGGGAGGCTGACAGGACCATGACAGACACGCCGTACGCAGGACTGAGTGATGGGATCCGCTGGCCAATTTGCAGGGGCTTTCACCACTTTTAAAAACCTTTCGAGACAGTCAGGGGGTTATGTTTGCTGAGCAGTGAGATATGGTTGTAATGTATCCCCCTAAAACCTCTCTGAGGGTCGAAGCTTTCTGTCTTGTTGAAATGTTTTGTCCGTCTCTTCATAAACGAAGTGACAGTTCAGTAGGGTTCTGGGTTTAATACGTATTTAAGAATCTGCAGATTAGGAGAGAAATGACCAGACCTCTGACAACAAAATGAAGACAGTACAAGGCTTAGGTCTCAATCATGTCTCTCTCCTGGTCGAAGGCGAGAGGACCTTCTTTTATAGGGCACTAGAATGTAAACATAGATAGTGACAGTCAGGCGGTAATGTTACAACAGTCTTCAGAGAAGGTGTGTTCAGTAGTGATTAATATAAGTACACAGGAAATTTCCTTCCACAGTCTCCATGACCACAATGAATAGTGGGCGCAGATAAGTAATCAGGCAGTAAAGTGACAAGTTCAAGAGCTGGGAGCTCCTAGTATCGGAGTGCTGAACATGGCTGACCACATGTTGTGTTCCACAGGGAAGGTGGATCTGTTGGAGCTGCTGTGCCGGGTGGCAGGTAACAGCACCAACGTCTCCTTCTCTGTGGAGAGCCAGGCGTGTCTCACCCTGCACATGGGCATGTATGCCATCCTGGCGATGCCAACACAGCAGGCATTTGGACCCAGGTACATTATCAATCATTCATTCATAATCTATAGTGTTCAACTGTTGTATGTACCATATTTTTTGGACTATAATTCGCTCCAGATTATAAATTGCACCAGACAAAAAATGCATAATGATTTTGGGGAAATTATATAATAATGTGTTAATAATTTAATGTTAATGATGTGAAATGATATAATAATGTGGTAATCATTTCACACATAAATCGCTCCAGAGTATAAATCGCACCCCCTGCCAAACTATGAAAAAAAACTGTGATTTATAATCCGGAAAATGCGGTAGTTATTTTACAGTATGTAAGCTACTTGTGTGTGTGTGTGTTCCCCCCAGGTTCACTGATGAGTTCAGCGTGCTGCTGGAGGTTCGGGGGTCCCAGCCGGAGGAGGTGAGCCTCCTGACCCTTCTCAGCCCTCAGGGTCATGTCCTGCTCCAGCTGCGCCTCAGCCCTCACACCCTCAGCGTCGTGTCCACACACCACCGCCACTACGAGTACGTCTCCGCGCCCCTCCGCCCAGATCTCACCCTCTGCGCGCTCCAGGGCTGTCTTTTTGCAAAAATGGATTGGATTATTATGTTCTAGGTCTTTTGTTGATGAGCAACTATTTGATTGTCACCTTGGATACCTCTTCATTTGGCATCTTGCTAAATGAATAAAATGGCAGATGTTGTAATTCTCTACTACTGAGCTGAACCATCACTCCACTCTTTGCTTCCCAGGTTTCCGGTAGGTTCTCTGACAGACGGTCATTGGCACCAGATCTCCGTGGGGGTGTCGTCCCATTGGCTGGCCCTGTATACGGACTGTGTGCTGGTGGAGACGGTCAGATGGAACTTTCCAGAACAGGACATCACCACCGATGGGCTACTGATGGTTGGAGGGATTCTGGAGGGGTTCGAGACCCCTTTCGAAGTAAGGGGGTACCTAAGGGAAGGGCACCAAGGCTTTTCCACCCTCGTTTTCCATGTTAATCTCTAGCTACGGTGGTGCACAGATCCAACATCTTCCAGTAGGTGGCAGTAGAGAGTGGATCCTTTTGAATCGCAGCTTTATTCTCTATTTTTAGTAAGGTTCTTCTTAAAAAAAAACTCTTCTTCTATCCCTTTGGTTCTCTGTTATAGAACTCAGTCCATGATTGAGTAGGGAGACCAGAATAGCCCCGATGAATCTGTTCTTTCACCGGCCAACTCCTAACCCCCCTCCCCCTGAGGTTTTGGTGAAGGCCTCCTCTCCTTAATTCAAGCCAGACCCCAGGACTGCACGTTCAATTCATCATCACTTTATCCATTCATCATGAACTCTGCCTCTGGATGTCGTCTCTCGCTGGCCTTAATCAGTGCTCCTATTCCATACTGTCCATGCATCAGCGTACATTTAGTCATTTAGCAGACACTCTTATCCAGAGCGACTTACAGCAATTGTAGTGAAGGACCATATTTGGATGATTTCGGTGTTAACTGGAAATCCCCGTCCCTGCGGTCATGGTTAGGATAAAGAGTTTATGCATGGTCTACAATGGTCAGCATGATGGGAATACCATGACCTCGGGGGTCGTCGCCCTGTCTGTCTCTAATGCTCCTGTCTCTAGGAAGCTCTCGCATGCATGAGCCCCAGCCAGGCAAACCCTGTGAACCCCCCAGGGTTGGTGGTGAGGACCCCCCCCCCCCCTCCTCCTCTCCTCCCACCTCCCCCACCTCTGATTCCCCCCCTTCTCTGCCCTGTGCCGAATCCGTCCTCAGGGAGCCCTGAGACAGATGACCTTCGTGATGGGTGACCCCGCCGCTGCCAGAGACCACTGCCTCCTCCACCAGCCTGCTTGCGACGGAGGCCGCCCCAAACCTCCACGCTCCCCCAGGACCCCTCCACCCATACGCAGCCTCCAGGTACAACACCACTGCAACGCCTCCAGAACGTTCCACCCACGATTCAGCGTACTACACAACCAACTATTATTAGATTCATTTTGGTGGGGAAATTAGACGTTCCCACACATTTCAGGCTCTCGAAGTTTTGTCAGGTGACCTTTCAGACGTTCTGACCAGCGGGCTGACTCACGACACAGAGAGCTTCAGTACTGTAGACAAAGAGCCTGGGGTGATGGTAGTGAACGAAACAGGGAGCAGGTTATGATATCAAGTACAGCCTGGGAGTGACGGAGGTCTTTGGAGGAGTTTTGGAATACGCTGTTGGAAAGCGTTGCCCTGCGTGTGGGGCTTTGCTCCCATGCCTGTTATACAGAGTCCAGACAGGCCTCGATTATCTAATATACAACGCCATGGAGGCAAAGAACACCCAAACGACAGATGGATGTAAGCAGGTGATGGATGACCTGCGAGATCTGGAAAGTGCATCAGTGTACGTGAGGCAAAGACACTGATTTCTCATTTGTCCTCATAATGCCAGGCTGTGTTTTCCTAATGCGGAGAGCTGGGATTCATTAGGGTCATGGGAACAGGCCTGCTTATGAGCATACCACATCAGAGTGATGAGTGTGTGTGCTGTGCTGAAAACTGCTTTGACAAACACCCCATTAGGGATGGGGGGTGGGGGGGTGGGGGGCGGGGGGGGGGCGGGGGAGGGTCCCTCCTGGTTTCACACACACTGCAACTCTCCAGATACCTTCACAACATCTCAGGCCTGAAAAAAAACATTATCACCTCCCAGATCATCGGTCAACACCTCATCCACGAAACGTCACAAATCAATCCCACTTATATTCAAGGGGATTTTTTTTACATGAATCGAAATCTTCACTTAGCGTGATCTTTGATTATGAATTCACATTTTTTCTGTGACTCTTGCCTTGTTTTCGCCTTCCCTACCCTCCAGTCCTCTGGGGAGTTTAGCTCTGGGCTGTATCCCTGCCTGCATGTTCCAGTCCCTGAAACACTGTGTATCCTCTGCTACCTCACACCACTAAAACACACAATATTCCCAGGGCTGTAATCTAGCTGTATGTCCGGTTAATGAGCTGTGTAAAAGAGCTGCCTTGTTAGAATGCCAGTGTCTTAAATCAGACCTAAAGTTCACATACAAAGCTATACTGGCCTGACACTTTGTCCTAATGGAAACCATGTGTCTCGTAGGTCTCAGAGTGGTAAGTGATGAGTTCTACGCGCTCTATAAAGGGACACGTTTGGAAGAAGCTAGTCTGTGTAAAGTGGTGGGACTTTTCCGATCGCTTTGAATGAATGAATGAATTGTTTTTTCTCTTCATCTGTATCCAGGCCAGTGAGAGTGCTGTAAATCCCCCAGCCCTGTTCCCACTTCTGAAGTTCCCCCCGCACATGCTTTCCCATGGAGTGGGGGGGGGGGATGCCGTTGTCATGGTTTCAGGCTAATGCCAGTCATCCTTCTTGCTTCCCTGAGCTTGTGGTGATGGCTACCTCCCCTGGCTTTGATTTACACTGCTGTAGGTCCCCCACTGTAGCCATTTTCCTTTCAACTCAAATTAACCTCTTTGAGATCATTAGCAGATTATTGCTGTGGCTTTTATACTGGGAGGTTTAACGTCACGTAAATCTGCAAATCCCCTGAACTTCGGCTGTAGTGAACCGGTTAGATCATGGTGCTCATCAGCCTCTCTCTGGGTGCGGCTGGGCTGGCAGTGGTGTGCCTGGTGTGTGGGTGGGTGGGAGCGTGGAAGAAAAAGCGAGCCTAGCCCAAAGCAGGGTGTGTCCGCCCTGCAGCCTGCCTTGCCCTGCTTGGGGTTTCCCTGATGCCGAGCAGAGCAGGAGCAGAAGACCTTCTGGGGGCCGTGTTGTGGACTGGTGCTGGTGCAGCCTGGAGGGTTGACCTGCTGTAGTCATGAGGTGGGTTAGGACCTGGACGCTGGCCTGTCTCTTGCAGGGACTGTGTATGGAGCGCCTGCGGGCTGACCCTCACACGGTAGGCCAAGTTTACTTACAGAATAGAAGTTGGCTCATTTCAGCAATGACGTTCATTTTGCACATTTAGCTACTTTAGTCACGTTCTGTGTAGTTTTGTGCAGTAGTTACTGGACGTACGGCACTGTACATGCTGTAGAAAACGAGACATCCCTGAGTCGCATATCGATTGCAAACCCTTGTTTACATCTTTTTAATCCAGTCATAACATTGGCTCAATGTCTGACAGCGAATCCCTAAACTGGTCGTTGAATATCAGATGTTTTAGGTGCTCACATAGAAATTGTTCATAGAGCAGAAGCCAAAAACAGCCTGAGCAGAATCCAAGAAGGATCTGAACATCTTTGACATGGTCGTGGTGTTAGGAGGAGACCCCAGACTCAGTCAGTCTGCAACTAATTAATCTGTTCTCCATGTTCTGCCTCCCAGGACCTGTCCTCTTCTAGAAGCTTCTCCCAGCATGCAGCACAAGACCATGTAGACGTGGTAGTTGATGAAAAACCTGACCTGAACAGCAAGTCCTTCTCCATCATCCAATCCTCTCTGGATGACACGATCAACCTGGACTCCAATACCCACAATCCCTCTGATCAGAAGAGCCCCCTCCTCTCTGATTCCTTTCTGATGGAGGAGGACTTGCTGATGGCTGCAGGGTCGAAAGCGGAGGCGGTCTCTGAGGAATGGCGAGAGACGAGCAGAGGGTCGGCCGCACAGAGAGGGCTGTGGGAGAGCGAGCTGGCAACATCCGCTGGTCCTCGCCACCCTGGAACAGAGACGGCCGTGCCCAACGAGGGGGACACGATTGTGGGATCTGACAATAGGATGTACAGGCTCCAGGCTGGACCTCCAGGACCTATTGGACCACCGGGGGAAATAGTATGGCTCTCTTTTTGATACGTTATGCCTGCTCATGGTCAGGGCATCGCTAGAACACTGCCACTTGTACTTACATTCCAAACGGTTTTCTTTTCATGCAATTACCAAATCTTTCTTTCAAGCCTTTTATGTCATTTTTCTAAGTATGGTTTATAGAAAACCTGCACAAACAGTGTGGTTACATCTCCCCATATGACAGGGAAACATAATGATTTATATGCAGAATACAAATTACAGGTTAGAATAAAATACCTTTTTTGCATTTCCAAAGTTCCAACATGATGCTACTACACAGACCTAAAACTGTATTTTCTATTAGATCATCATAGATGCGCTGCCAGACAGTTTATTCAAGTCAAGACAATGTACTAACATGTATAGTCACAAACCATTCATTGCCTTTTTCCTCACAGGGCTGTGCTGGCCAAGAGGGCTATATTGGGTTGAAGGGTGACAAGGTAAGAACACTGTGGAGGATACATGATGTTCTTTTGTGGTTCTCTAGTTCATGTTGACTGTACTGTACTGTTACTAGGCTGTGATCTGAACTTGAACGTGACTCATTGTCCCAGAATGCCCTCTGCTCTGCTTGTCATCAGGGGTCCCAGGGTGAGAGAGGGAAGGAAGGCAGGCAGGGTGAGACGGGCCCTCAGGGGCCTCCAGGACTGCCTGCTCTGTACTTGTGGAGGAACTTAGAGGAGGACTGGACTGCTTTCAGGGTAAGACCAACCAGCCCTGAGAGAGAGAGAGACAGAGAGAGACAGACAGAGAGAGAGAGAGAGAGAGAGAGAGAGCCGTCACACTGGGCTTACTAGATGTCCTTTTAGGAACATTACAACACCACATCTCTTGCTCACAGCTCAGAATCCTCTTTTATCTGATTTCTACATTTAATGCTTGCTCTGCGATCGGTATACCTGTCAAACAGCCGTGTTTATTTCGGATGTAAACACACCGATGGTGGAACGCGCTTCTTCAACCTCGCTGAGACAGAAATACATCTGCTAGCTGATTCGATTAGGCTCGCGGCTGTTCTTTCCATCAGTAATGGAAGAGTAAACCTCAGCAGGTTTTTATAGACTATTAAGGTCCTCTGTGACCATCATCCAAGAACAGGCCCTCTTTTTCAGGGCCTGGGTGTGTGTGACTCTCTGTCTGTGTGTGGAGATGAACACAGCTCAGCGGAACTGCAGCAGCAAGGGTTCAGGCTCACAGTAGAGTCATGTACAGTAATGAGGGATGATTTGTCTGCAGAGCATTGTAACCCAAACCCCTCCCCGACTGATGCCAGGGTCAGGCCTGTGCTCTGGTTACCCCCCCCCCCCCCCCCCGCCCCCTCCCCTCCTGTGAAAAGCCCCAGCGCTGGCTGTGAATGGGCGCAGTGTTGCCGGCAGCCAGCTGGGAGCACACTGGGTGCTCTGACAGCTTATTAACCCCCTACTCAGCCATCAGCCGACTCTGCCTGTGGAGTCCCAGGTACAGGGGAGGTCGGAGCTTCTCACGGCTGCCTGAGCTTCACCTTAACTAGGCCTGCGAGCCCTCCCATGCCCCCGGGACAGAACCAGCGCTGTGGGCCAAGACAAATATTGTCCCCGGGGCAGAGAGCAAGACCGCAGGTTTTAATAAACCCAGCGGGCCGCTGAGGGGTTCCAAGTTCCTGCTTGGATCCCAGCTCAGGGTGAGCAGTGACAGTGTGCTCTGTGCCACCTCGCTGATCCCTTGGTGGAAGTTGAGATCCTTGGCATGGGGCTCTCAACACTTTGTCCAGGGACTTTTTGATTTGGCGTCAGCTCAGTTCCCCCGCGCCCTAAATGTTACATGAAATGATGCGTGAGAGTTTACGTTGAGCAAACAAGGCCCTGTGTGTTTCCTTTCCCCGGGTTGGATGAAGTAGCTGACTCCCATTCGAGCTGGGATGGGTCGGGTTGTGGTCTAACCTGGCTCGTGGCTGGAGTTCACTTGGACGTGAATCGTTTCTATAGTTTCAGCTTTTGAATTGCTTGGGGATTTTGATGCCCACGCTCGCTTGCTGACCTCTGCTTTCTCTTAACAGCGATCAACCTTTTTTCATTTGCTGCGGGCCGGCTGGCCGGTAAGTACCAACGCTCACTGCTTAACCTCCCAACAGTAGACCAGGCTGGCTGAGATGTGTTTCTGATGCTGTCCCCTCTTCTCTTGTATCCCAGCTCGAAGCAGGACCCCCCGGACCGGATGGGGAGATGGGCAGGCCTGGTCTTCCGGTAAGTCTTCCAAACACAGGCGGGGTAACACACAGCCACCAGGCTGGGGTATAAAGCACTTCATGCTGATACAGGCGACCAATGCCTTGTGCAGGGCATCCCTGGTGACCCTGGAAATGGAGGAATGCCAGGTGAAAGAGGCGAGATGGTAACTACGAACATATACATAACACATCTGTTATTGGATCAATGTTCTAAAAGCAGCCTTGCAGTGTAGTGGTTATAAGGCTTTAGATCTTATGGTTCCGTCTATGTGCCAGGGTTCCCCTGGGCCAAAGGGTGTGTGTGGGAGAGCAGGGACCTGTGGTAGAGATGGCACCAACGGACTGGATGGCCAGTCTGGCCCTCCCGGATACCCAGGGCTGAGGGTAAGGTTAGAAAACCACTCTATAGACTACAGTCTTCTATAGTCCATAGGCTTTGGTTTATTGTACAGCCCAAACCTTTGGAAGATGGTAGAATTTTTCAAAACATTTTACTAACAAAATAGATGTCTAAAAGACATATTTGATGTATTCATGTTCTTAGTTTGTTTTTTTGTTTTTTCACAGGGTTTCCCAGGGTACAAAGGAGAGGCGGCTCCTCCAGGAGAGAAGGGAGATGAGGTGAGAACTTCATAGAACGTCTTCAAACCCTGGTGGGTCGTCACAGTGTGACATGCACATCATGGATCTCTTCTTCTGTGTCTGCGTCACACTCTCTCCCTCGCTACTTTAGGGGTTTGCAGGTGAGCCGGGCCCACGTGGAGACCAAGGGAAGGCTGGAGAAAAGGTCAATACAGATATTCACCAACTGATTACATGAAATGTCCCTCCCTTTTTTCTTTAATTGTCTGGTGTGGTTTTCCGCAAACAAATGTTTGCATCGCCCTCTAGTGGAGAGAAATATTATGATGTGTTTTGCTGGTAGCCACTGTGGTATGGTAGTGATCTGAATGTTCTCCAGGGTTCTAAAGGGGAACCGGGAAACCCTGGACCAGTTGGCTCACCTGTGAGTATGGATGAAGGAAGGATGAAGTCGAACAATCGTGAGTCTATCCAGACTCCATGACACGTTACTGTTCTTGATTCCTGATTTCAGGGCCCGATGGGAACAAGAGGCCCTCGAGGGCTTCCAGGAGCTTCTGGACATGAGGTGAGACCAGGCCTCTCTACATTCTGCCAGTTTAACTCTAGTGCATCTTGTCTCTTACTTCGCCTCTCCTCCACATTTGTTTTTTTCCAGGGAGATTCTGGATATGAAGGAACCCAGGGTCCTCCAGGGTCAGTGGTGAGTACACAAGTGTTCCTCTGGTGGAAGTCACACCAAGAACTTCATTGGTGCCACCGGCCTGCAGTGCTCCATACTTCTGTGTGTCTATACAGGGAGCCCCTGGGGTCACAGGTGGCATCGGAGCCCAGGGGGCCAATGGCTCTGAGGTGAGTAGGTCTACCTGGTGGTGACGGGAGGGGGGGGGGGTCAATTGAGCAGAGTAAGGCGTTTGGGTGTTGTCACTGTGACCATCGGTGCTGTTTTCCTTCCAGGGGGAGTCTGGTCCAGGTGGTCCACCAGGTCGTAAAGGCCCTCCTGTAGGTGTTCAGAACTTCTCGGCTGTGCTTCATCCATGATCTTCGTAGAAAGAGACCATAGCAGCCCTTTCGTTACCCATCATTAATCCTCTGTGTTTCCTGCAGGGTCCGCATGGTTTGTTAGGACAAAGAGGGCCTGTTGGACTGCGAGGACCACAGGTAAGGATCTAAGAGTCACGTACAGTCAGAGGAAACCACAGAGAACAGTAAAGTCTCAAACGTTCGTCAGGGATGGTGTCAGATTTTTACTGTTTGCCAGGACTTTTCCCCGGAGTCTTGTTAGATTAGCATCTGAAGATGGAAACCTCCCTCTTTCAAACAGCCCTTTAGTCTGACTTGAAGTCTGTCTTCAAGTCAGACTGAAGTCTTTAGTCTGGAATGAAGTGTGAATAAACGGTCTTTAACCTACAGGGATATCCGGGGAAAGACGGTCCTATAGGTCTCAAAGGTGACATGGTGAGTTACTTTTTGTGTGCGTTTTACGTTACGTAAATTAAACATGAGTCTCCTGGTTTCTCACCTGCTTACTGTGATTGGATGAATGTGACGTTGATGACTGTTGGTGTTTGTTAGGGTGAGGCGGGGCCAATGGGCATAAAAGGCTCACCAGGCATCGAAGGAGCTATGGTGAGTGTGCTGGGTCTACTGTATCATTAGTCATGTGACATGCATCAAGTCTCAGCCCCAGTTCCCACTGCATTATGGGCCGTATGACATTCCCAACATTCCCAACACAGGAGTTTTAAGTGTTTCAGACCCTTTTTTGGTGGATCCTAGTGTATTTTAGTGAAAGGTTCCTTTGACAGCCTTGTGTTTTGACTTAAGGCTGCTCAGCAGCAATAAAAACGATATCAAGAGCTTCCCAAGATCTCCATGTGGTTCCCATCTGAGTAGGACATTTTTTTTATCATGAAAACCAAAGTTTTACAACGGTTCCACCTGGCGCTTTGCTCTTGGCTTTAACGCTTGGTTTTTCTTAGACCTCATAACAAATAAAATGGATGCCATCTTTTGGAAATGCCTATAATTTTTTTTAATGGGGGTTTCCCTGTTGGGAACGAGGTCATTTAGTCGGAACACAGTAAATGGCCTTATCTTACCTGAGTAAAAAAGTAAGAAATTAGGGTGATCGGTCTGGTCTGTGAGTGTGTTTGCACAGGATCTCTAGTTTATCCAAAGCATCTTAACTGACCCTGAATAATGGACTCAAGATTTCCATCTCTCCCCCTCCTGTCTATCCATCTCCTAGGGGAACTCTGGAATTTCAGGCCTTCAAGGTGGACCAGGTGCCACGGTGAGAAATCCTTCTTTGTTCTTGTGCAGTTTTCAGTGGATGGATCATTAGCAGAATGGATTGTTGCTCCGTTGGTTTTACATGAACTGGCCTCGCAGGGTTTCATGGGGGTGGATGGAGACAGAGGAGATACTGGACCCAAAGGAGACCAGGTCAGACCTCCAGAGGTTCATGTAGTCCACCATCACATCAAACCTACTACTGTTATTTGGGGGAATGATTCGGTTGTTTCCACAGGGTCCTATCGGGGCTCCAGGGGTGCAGGGTCCTCAGGGGGAGAGAGGGCAGCTGGGTCTGACAGGCCTCCCTGGGATGATAGGTCAGAGAGGTCCCTATGGAAACCAGGTACAGAGCTACTATCAGACAACTCAAACTGCCTTCTGTAATAACTACAATTATTGTCGGAATAAGAACATTGTCTTGTTTTTGAACGGACTAAAAGATGGTAAGAGGTTGATGTCTCCTTTGGGTGGCTTTTCAAACATGGGTTTGATAAAAAAGGCTTCTAATTCTTTTTTTTCTTTTTCTCCCCAAGGGTGAGGATGGAGATATTGGCCAGCAGGGGGTGGTTGGAAAACAAGGACTAAAGGTCAGTTGAGTTTAGAGTTGAGGGATTACAATAAAGCACAGCACTGTACTACCAGGTTTCATTATCCCTCATTGTCTGCTCTCACCTGGATTATATGAGCCAGTAATGGTCACAGCCATGAAGGCTCTCTGTAGAGGAAGGCTGGGATGTCCAGGACTTCCTATTGCACTGCTCATATAAACACCCATTGTATGTATTTGACATGTATTTTACTGTCCAAATCTTGCCTTTCTCTCACACCCAAGGGCCAGAGGGGACTTCTGGGACGACCTGGGAAGATGGGCCCCAAAGGCCCCCGGGTAAACACCTCCTGGATCTTTTGAATCTCCGCATCCAATCACCTCAGTTATCTCAGTCATGCCAACATGGATTGGAAGCCTCTCTTGACTTGTCTTATGCTGTGTTCAGGGTCGAACGGGACAGCCTGGTCTGTTTGGTACACCTGGTCTACCGGTAAGAGCTGAACACAACCGAGGTCATTCTCAACTGACCGTGACACTGCTGCTCAAGCTCAGTGCATACTGCCATTTAGTTTTATGGCTAGGTATGATCCTGTGCTGTTTGTGTGAGACGTGTTTGTGTGTGTGTTTGTGTGTGTGTGTGTGTGTGGTTCCAGGGTGTCAGAGGTCACGCTGGGATAGAGGGAGCAGAAGGAAAGCCTGGTACACAGGTTCCCATGTTATCACTTTTAATATCATGACACATTTAGACCATTTTGATTGTGATTTGCCCTCGATGCACTTGCGTCGACACGTCTAGTCGTGTTGATAACGGCTGTGATGCGAAGATAAAGTACATACACCGATGCAAGGGAATCTGTGTCTGACTGGTGATGTCTGTGTGACTCACAGGGGATCTCTGGCTCCACTGGCATGTCTGGACCTAAAGGACACAGCGTGAGTCAAGACAAGCCGCGTTGATACTGATGTAACTGTCTGTTCTAAGCCCAGGGGGGGCAGTGCCATCATGTAAAACATCACTTGAATGTCAAACTGTCAAAAGTACAAGACAAGAGAGGGCACGGTTCACACATGTGCGTGTTTGTGTTCATCCTCAAGGGGTTTGTTTTTTTGAGAGCTCTCGTGACTCAGCAATGAATTGGCAGATAGGGTTGTCAGTACACCGTATCCACAGAATATCATGCTATTGACCTCTTATTCCATCGATTTTATGTCTTATTCTGCTTTTGTCTTTCGTCTCAAGGGGTTTCCGGGTCTTGCGGGGGTGCCGGGGGAAACAGGGGTCTCCGGTGCTCTGGTAACTCCACCTTTAATATGAAACATTCATTCATTTCTGAAGGCATGTATTTGATACAACAATCTACATTTATAACATTACCTTGTGACTTTAACAGGGGCCTGCAGGAATGCCAGGCCACAGTGGCAGTCCAGGACTACCTGGTGAAGGGGTGAGTAGGCAAAACATGTAATGACCTTGTGACCATGCCAGTGGATATCGCTAACAGGACACTGATGTAATGTGACGCTTGTTTCTCCAGGGGTTCACAGGCAAAGCAGGAGTTGAGGGCCCCCAGGGGCCAGTGGGCATGTATGTAAGTGTGACCCGACTTGGTGTTAGCATTGGGGTCTGTAGGTTTTGTTGTTGTTGTTGTTGTTGTTGCTTATACTTAAGCGTCCTTAATTTCATTTGAAAGCAAAGTTTTGATTATCCCACAGTGAGAGTTGCACAGAGAGTGTTGCTGAAGTGATTTTCTTTTCCAAGTCTGTAGGAGGGCCAAGTGTGAAAGATTAAGCCACTTAAGTCAATTTCCAGCACTTGCACGGATTTATACAGGACTCCATTCAAATTCAACAAAACTTTATTGTCTAAGAAATGACTATAGAAACTGTCCTCCCATAGGGATATCCTGGAGCCTTGGGTTTAATGGGTAGACCAGGCAACATGGGAGAAATGGTAAGAAATGTGCTCCTTTCTTATAGTACATTCATATCAAACGCAGTATTTTGGCATTAATTGTGTTGACTAATCCAGGGCGATCCTGGTGTGAGAGGTCTGTCAGGTCTACCTGGGAAGATTGGACCACCGGTAAGTACTGGCAGTGAGCTTTCCTATTTCTTATTGGTGTGCATTTACTGGAGAACATATCTGTACTGTACTTCTGTCTCTATGGTATAGGGGGGGCCAGGACCTGTTGGGGAGAGAGGGCCCCCTGGACCTCAGGTGATGTAACAACAGGCTGACGTCATCTTAATTTTACATTTTGCGCCCTTGGGGGACAGCCACTTCCACTATCAACATTCGATCGTAAGTATTAAACAATTTTACATTTTTGTCCCAGGGGCATCAAGGGGAGGCGGGTCCAAAAGGCATTCAGGGCGCACTGGTGAGTAACTGCTAAAGTTCAAATGCTGTTTGATACAATGTTATGTTCTTCACTCACTCATTGCTATCATACACATCTTGTTGCCGTCCTTGTTGTTCGTCCTTAGTTACTGTAATGAGAAGTGTAACTGTTTTCAGGGGCCCCCAGGCCTGCCAGGCCCACAGGGCAGTGTTGGGAACCCAGGCCCCCTAGGGAGTCAGGGGCCTCAGGGGCCAGAAGGGCCACACGGACAAACAGGATTTCCAGTGAGTGGGTATTTTTGGTCTTTGGTCCTTGCCTCACCACAACCTTGATGTTAGATACGAACTATTTGTCAGTCTTACAGCCTGTAGGATTTATGAATTCAGAAATTAAACGCAGAATAAACTTTTAACTGACAAGTTGCCGTCGTTATTCCCAGGGTCCTTTGGGTATGGATGGAGTACAGGGGCAGTCTGGGGAAGAAGGAGAGCAGGTCAGAGTGCACTCCTCACGGCAACATTTCAGTAATGCAGCTACAGTATTGTGTTGACCATTGTTCACCTGGCTCAGGGAATGCAAGGACCTAACGGTGACATGGGGCCATTCGGACTGGATGGGCAACAGGTTAGCCGGTCCATGATGATAAACCTCTGCAGTATCTGTAGAGTAGCTATATTGGACATGGCTGACTCTTCTTTGTTGCTCTCCTACAGGGTCTCCCAGGACCCTCTGGGGAGGAGGGGCCGTCTGGGAGGAAAGGCGAGCAGGTCAGTGAGACGTTAGCTACCTGATACATCTTTCTAAAGTTCCAACTTCAGGATTTCTGCACTCCGTCCTTCCTCTCACTCCTCTTCTGTCTCATCTCCATCCCTGCAAGATAGGGAGATCCGGGACCCAGTGGACAGGCAGGCCCCAGGGGCCTCCAGGGAGAGAAGGGCCCACAGGGCACTCAAGGGGCTCTGGGGGGGCCTGGACCAGGCGGTGCACAGGTCAGCTGGAACACTGTCTCTAAGGCAACAGAGCTGTTCTTCAGCCAGGGAGCTGAGGTGGTTCACCTGGGGTTGTCTGATTGTCTGTTACAGGGAGAGACTGGAGGTTTCGGCAGCTATGGAGATTCAGGCCCTAAAGGGAAAAAGGTCTGTGTAAAAACATTTAGAAATAATTGTGCTTTATGAACAACGGCTTCATCCATCAAATGAATGGATTCATGTTTCTTTTTCCTGCTGTTTGTTTCCTGAAGGGGGATGTGGGGCCACGTGGAGCGGCTGGCGCAGAGGGGCCCACAGGGATCCCTGGTAATAATGCGCAGAGAGGACCTAAAGGAAACCAGGGCTACCGGGGACTACAGGTGAGGGAGCGTATGAGGTTAATCTCCAGATGTGGATGTGCGGTGATGTGTGGATGGATGTGCTAGGTGGAGTAGTTCTGTTACCATTTCCCTCCTGTCATCCTTAGGGTGAAAGGGGCTTGATGGGGAAGGCTGGGCCCTCAGGTCTGTCTGGACTAATGGTGGGTACGACGTTCACAGGAGCTGAAATCAAACCTACTCGTTGTTGTCATTCCTCTTCAAGGACAGTGCCTGTGTTGTTTTCAGGGTTTCCCAGGTTACTTTGGAACTCCTGGAGCTGAAGGATCGCATGGACAGCAGGTACGACTTGGACTATAGAAATCTCACCCAGTGACAGTGAGGTTCTTGTTGTAAATAGTAAACTGGTGTCGTCGTCGTCTCTTTAGGGGGAGAAGGGCTTCTCTGGTTTGACTGGCATTTCTGGAGTCCTTGGCTTTATGGTACAACTGTGGACAAACACACTGGATATTTCACCATATGTGACCCTTCTAAAGGAGCCTTGTTGATGGATGTTTTGTTTTGATGATAGGGGATGCCAGGCAGAAAAGGACTGAAAGGGGACACAGGAAAACCAGGACCAGAGGTCCGTATGTGGCTAAAGCTTCCGTATGAATCTTTGGTCAAGGCAGCTCAAGCATGTTAGTCTGGATCCCATTTTGTGTTTGGTTCCAGGGTGTAGGAGGAGGTCTGGGAATGATGGGAGAACCAGGCCCCAAGGGCTTCCTCGGACCTGAAGGCCCCAGAGGGGAGGCAGGAGAGGAGGGGGAGTCAGGGGAGCAGGTGAGCGGGTCTTGAATGGATGTGAATTGACATCACTGGACGATGGAAGCTGGAAGCTGAACTGAGCTCGTCAACAGGGTCAAGATGGAGATGAAGGCAGCAGAGGAGCTTCAGGACCTCCCGGATCTGAGGTGGGCAGTCTGAACATCATCCACATCTTCTGTCGGTGTGTTTGAACCGTGCGAGGGGAGTTTCAGTCTCAATCTGCCTCCGTTTTCAGGGTCTGTCTGGGGAAATGGGACTTGAGGGGAGCGTCGGACCTCCAGGGCCGCAGGTTAGTGATGCAACTGCTAGTCAGATCAAACAGAGACGCAGGTTGATGACAATGTAGACTTAGTTCGAATTCTTACTTTTGGTCTCCAGGGACCTACAGGAAGGTCGGGTCCTGAGGGAGGTCAAGGACAGAAAGGTCAAAAGGTGAAGTCATCGTCCGTTGATTTCTATGAATATTTTTTTCCATTCGTATTTCAGTTGTTTTGGAATATATCTGACTCATTTATGCGATCATATCATTTTCAGCAGTTTGTATCGGTTCCAGTGTAGCAGGATTTCTTCCTGTTTGTGTTTCAGGGGGACGATGGCCGTGTTGGGAGCCCAGGAAAAAACGGTCAAACAGGAAAGAAGGTCAGATTCCTGTGTCAGGCTAATGGTCTAACAGACTTCTAATTAGACCTTTTTCTAATTAGACCTCATTAAATATGGTTCTAAACTCAGTTTCATGTCCCACTAAAGGGGAACCGAGGGCAGACTGGTGACAGAGGCTTAAGGGGAATAACAGGCGAAAAGGTCAACTCCAAATCCGGACCCCAAGAAAATCCAACACCATTACACATTGCAGAGGCTGTTACAAACCGAGCGTTTGACCTTTGTTAAATTTCTTGCCGCTATGAGAGTGCGTAAGGTCAAATGAGTATCACATTGAATTAAGACTTGACCTTTCTACAGGGGAAGAGAGGAGATCTGGGTTCAGATGGACCACCAGGAAGACTGGGCTCTTATGTAAGGAACTATAATACTTGTTTTTCATAATCCGTCAGTCGGATTAGGATGTTTCATGCGTCTGTATCAATGTTCTGTCCATCTCACAGGGAACACCTGGCCTACCTGGAGAAAAGGGAGACACGGGTGTGAAAGGTCTTATGGTAAGATTTTATATCTTTTTTGTTTTGTGTGGAATTTGATCAGATTACTATAAAAACATTTGTTCAAGTACACACAAGGAAAATGAACATGTAAACATGCATGAACATGTAAACATGCATGAACATGTAAACAAAAATAAACATGCATAATTGCGGTGCTTTTCTGCAAGAAATACTTCGTTTTCGGGGGACATACCAGGGGTGCCAACAATTTTGGCCATGACTGTTATATATCTACTGTATGTGGTTATCTTTAAAGGCTTCAGAGACAGCTGGTGCTGGTTGTGATTGATGTGTCTGCTCTGAACTTGCAGGGGGAGAAAGGCAGTGTGGGCCTACCTGGACCTCTAGGAGGTCAGGGGCTGAAGGTATTGTACCGCAACTACAACACTGCACTGCACATTCAAAACAATATTCAAACACTGCACTGGACATTGCTGTCATAACTTCCGCTCCCTTTTGTCCTATTTTCATAATTCCGTGATTAATAACAGCTGTCAGCCATGTTTATGTGACGAGTCGGGCTGTCTCTGTTGCCAGGGGATACGGGGAACTGTGGGGCAGAAAGGAAGAGATGGATCTAAAGGGGATCAGGTGAGAGAACAGGGAAGGGATTTTACCTTCCTATCCAATAGCCTTGCTGTCTTTGTCACTTTGAGGTAACTGTGATTGGCTGTGTTTTCAGGGGGATATCGGTCCGACAGGGGGGTGGGGGACCCCAGGTTTACCTGGACTTCCTGTAAGTTGTCCCTTCCTTAGTAAGTCTTTGTAACTCACTGACTGATACTTTTGAAAAAACTACAGTGTTCTGATTCAACCTTTTCTGGTTTCTCCAAAGGGTTTGTTTGGATTAAAGGTTTGTCTTTAAAGTCAACTTTCTAAATCTCTTTGTTTCCACAATTCTGGACGACTATAATTATGTATGTAATTCATTCTGTATTTGGGTCTTTGTCTGTAAGACTTTGATTCGACTCTCTGTGTATGTCTGTGTAAATATTAGGGCTTAAAAGGATTTGCTGGACAAACAGGTGCTGTTGGAAAAAGAGGAATGCCTGTAAGTAGATCCCATCTGCCTCATATCTGCAGGTGAATAAAAATAGTTTTCCATCCATCAGAGCAACAGAAGGTTTAAATCATCATTCTTTCTGACTGTGTTATGTAGGGGGCTCCTGGACCACCTGGGCCCCCAGGAACCTCTCTAAACCTCACTCTTATCAAACTGAAGGCAAGTTCTATCACTGCATGAGGTCCCTAAAAAAGTTCCCCCCTCAAACTCCTGTCCCGTTTTATTCTTGAAAGACATAACATGCATTTTTTCCACAGGATGTGATGTATCTGTCCGACAAACCGGACTACTTCCTCGTCCAGAGTCTTTTAGACTCTCTGCAGCAGGACCTGCGGTTCTTCATAGAACCACCAGATGGCACCAAAGATCACCCAGCCACCACCTGTCTGGAGCTCTGGTTCTCCCAGCCCAGATTGACCAACGGTTCGAGTTTTATCCACCGTACCTGCCTTTTAATTTGAGATCAGATAGATTTGTGCTGCTGAAGGGGTTGTATGCTGTTTTTCAGGGATGTATTACATAGATCCTAACCAGGGCAGCCCAGCAGATGCATTTCTGGTCCACTGTGACTTTACGGCCGAACCCAAGACCTGCCTGTCTCCACTGCAGCCCCAGGTACTTCCTCTCAGACACATCCTGAATTGTAAAATACAACTAAAAGTACGTATGAAATATCATGTAATTACATCTCAGGTGCCGGTAAAAGCTTGGCTGAAAGACTCCGGGGAAGATCATTCATTTTACTGGTTGAGCGCCATGGAAAAAGGCTTTCAGGTAATTGTCAGACACAAAATAGTTCCCAGTCATTCTGGCTTGCCTTGTTTGTTTTTGAATTCACGTCCTCCATCTTGGTTCTATCAGTTTGAATATCCAGGAGTGGATGTGGTGCAGATGAGGTTCCTGAGGCTGAACAGCAGGTTCTCCAGCCAAAACATCACATTCTCCTGCCAGCAAGGGAACAGGCAGGGTTCCCTGGAGAGAGAGGTCAGGTTTCAGGCCGACACACGAAGACAGAGCTACCTGGGGACTTTACGAGACTGCGTGGTACGTTTGTTTCCAAGCTTCTGATAATGACGGCGAGAAAAAGGGTCTGCAAACATATTCTCCTTTCGTGTCCCACAGCCCTCCGAGGAACTCCTCTCTGGATCACGTGAGTCCGTGTTCCAATTTGAGAGCGAAGACCTCGATATGTTGCCCCTCAGAGACCTGGCTGTGTTTGGCAACAGTGACCTCGTACAGGAGTTTGGCTTCACTGTGGGGCCGGTGTGCTTCAGCTAGAACAAAAACATGCCGCCTCCCAGGATCGCCACGTCAACCAGTGGGAATATATGTGTGACTGTGAGACTTGCAAAGAGGCTTCTTTCCTCCTGGGAGGTTCTTGTTGCATGGCAAGACAAATACTGTATCCATGGGATAATATGTCTCTCTCCACTTCCTTATACTTTCATTCCAGGGGCATGAACACTTTTGAGGGTCCATTTTTCAGAGACTTTAAGTTCTTTCAAATTGCATTTGATAATGTACATTGTGTTTACATTTATTTGATTTCAGTGGTGCTTATTTATGTTGTTTAAATTGAACGTTTCTCCTGTTTTATCCAGGTGCTATAACAATACCACTGCACGGTGGTGACAGCAGTCTTCTTGTACTGTAAATAACTTATAATTAAACAATGTGTCCCAAACTGGGCACTTTTACTAGCTCTCTCTCTCGCTGCAGACGCTTCCAAACTGACTGAATAATTACGATCGTTATAAAAGTACACAGCTCAGCATGAAGTGCCATGTCTGTGCCAGTCTGTCAGCTGTCAACTGAGAAGGCTGTGCTGGTAACGCATGCAGCTGTTAAAATGGTCTCTTGGGTACTTGTATCAAACCTACCTCTTTTTTTGTCTACGTTGGCTAGTACCCTAAACATGTCATCTATGCATTTAGGGTTAGAGTTGTGTTTGTCAAGATGGAGGGTAAAACAGTATGGGCAGTTCAGAAGTAGGATGCCACTCTTACCTCTTCCCCAAAAGTGGTCTCTGCTCCTTTCCCGTGGACTCTTCCCCCTGTGGCCCCCCTCCCTCCTCACCTGCTTTGGCAGCCTGGCTGGCCGGCCAATCGATCCCTGGTGATTGACAAATGGTTTGACAACAAACCGATTGAATACAGAGTGAGAGGATGTTGTGGAAGTGGTCAAGACTGCTGCACACTTCCAGCCCTGACTTTCGGCTTGCCGTACCTGACTGACAAAGCAGCAAAGTCCCTCCCTGGATCCCATCCAGACGGAGGAAGTCGTTGACATTACCTGGAGGGAGGAGGGTGAAACTGACATGGTTCCTGTGACAGAGCACACTCATCCTGAAGCTTCGCTTAGCTCATCCAGCTGACAAATTCAACTAAACATGATGACCCTTTTGACAGACATCACTCATTACATTAACACACACTGTTATTAAATATGTATCACATGAGTGTATTTGTCTCCCCTGAGCAAATAAATGTTGCGGAAAATAAATATTTAAAACATTAAAAGTGTCTTTTTGTGTGTGTGGGATGTATATCATGCTGTATGAGGCCCCAGTGCAATGACCTTCGTGTTATGGCTCTAGAATTTGTGTGAGGCAAGTCAAGGGTTCCAGCCAGAAATACACAAAATGGTACAATTAATAACAATAAGTTAAAGTACAGACCATCTGAACGAGACAATACTAATAAAGATCTAGGCTTTGTTGGATTAAACCGGAATACCTTAGTGCTGTTCTCATTTTGGCCCAGTTCAAAGTGAATAAAAACTGATACCCTATAATCAGTGCTGTTTACAGATTTCATTCAGATGGGTTTACAGACCAGGGGTCTCATTCATAAAACTGTGTAGGATTCTTACTAAACAGAACAAATTAGTATAATTCTCATGACCCTGCATGTGACACAAAGTGGTAACGAGTACTTGGTGGAGCGATTGCACGGGAGCTTAACGACTGTATTTCCTTTGACATATGATGATAAATGCAGTATTAAATCAATATATTTTGTTATACACAGTATTTTTCTGCAGTTATCTAAAGGTATATGCGATGTCATCCTGTATTCCATGCAGGCTGCATCTCCCACACCCGTAGTGGACAACAATAGTGTTTCAGGGGAAATATGGGTTCAAAACTTGTGTAAAGCTGCTGTTGTTTGTTTCTTTACAAACCTCAGACTTTACATTGGGGATGTATTCTCAGAACCTTCCTGTAGTTATGTGAGTAGGAGTTCAGTGGTTAAACAGGTGGACTGTGTAACTTCACTGGAAATACATGGGTTTGACTCTCATGCCAGGCAGCAATTACGTGTTTCTATTACAAATATCACACTTTACACTAAGAATATATTCTCAGCATGTTCATGGTGTGTTGTGGCTTAATTGTTAAAGATGAGCATTGCTATGCGATGGATCCATGATTTGATTATTGAAGGATTTTCTTAGAGGTAAAATATGGCTGAGGTTTATCTTAACTCAGGATTTGGACTTGTTGTTCTGAGATTTATGCTAGCCATGAATTAGCTCAGTGAGGAGAGAGCCTGCCTTGTATCAGCAACGTTGAAGGTTCAAATCCTAGCCATTCAATGGCTAAATTTTAAATCACTGACTGGAAGAAGCACTTGAAAAACGCCCGGAAAATACATTTGTGTTAACCTGGGTTTGGCTCAGCAAGGAGAGAGGGTGCTTCACATCAATGAGTTTGAAGGTTCAAATCCTAGCCGTTTAAGGGCTAAATTTTACATTACTGACTGGAAGAGACCCTTGAAAAACGCCTGAAGAATTAAAGTCTGTTAACCTGGAATTGGCTCAGTGAGGTGAGAGACAGCTCTCCCTCAATAAGGTTGAATGTTCAAATCCCATCCACTTTGTGCACAAATATTAAATCACAGCTTGGAAGAGGAACTTGAAGAACACCCAGAGATCAAGTCTGGGTTAACCTGGAATTGGCTCAGTGAGAAGAGTAACTGCCTTGTATCAACAAGGCTGACGGTTCAAGTCCCATACATTTAACTACCAAATTTTAAATCACAGATTGGAAGAGGCACTTGAAAAACGCCCAGAGAAAAGGATTGTCTTAATCTGGAATTGGCTTAATGAGGAGAGCAACAGATTTGTATCACCAAAGTTGGAGGTTCAAATCCCATCTATTTAACTGCCCAATTTTAAATCACATATTGGAAAAGAAACTTGAAAAACGCCCGGAGAATGAGTTTGTGTTAACTTGGAATTGGCTCAGTGAGGAGAGCAACTGACTTGTATCACCAAGGTTGAGAGTTCAAATCTTAGCCATCTAAGGGACAAATTTTAAATCACAGCTTGGAAGAGGAACTTGAAGAACACCCAGAGATCAAGTCTGCTTTAACCTGGAATTGGCTCAGTGAGAAGAGTAACTGCCTTGTATCAACAAGGCTGAAGGTTCAAGTCCCATACATTTAACTGCCAAATTTTAAATCACAGATTGGAAGAGGAACTTGAAAAACGCCCGGAGAATGAGTTAGTGTTAACTTGGAATTGGCTCAGTGAGGAGAGCAACTGACTTGTATCACCAAGGCCGAAGGTTCAAATCCCAGTTGCAAAATTTTAAATCACAGACTGGAAGAGGCACTTGAAAAACGCCTGGAGAAAAGGTCTGTTACCGCCGAGACTCTGTGGCCTAGTGGGTTTGCCGGACGCTAACGATGAAGAGTCAGGTAGACTAACGTCACTGGCGGGCTCGGAGTGCCAATTGTGGACGGAGGTTCAAGCCCCTGGCACGGATGATCGGAGTCCCTGGAGAGCCCAGGGTTGGGGGGGGCCGTGTCCCCCCTGAGAATTTGCCATCTGGCACGTAGGGGTTATATGAAAGAGGGAGATGAGCAGCTAAAGTTTTAGATAAAGATGGATGGCTAAAGTTAAGTTTAAGACAGTTATCCTTTACCTTTACCTTATTACATAAAAATTAATTTTATCTTATAAGACAGTTGGGGAGGGGGGGGGTGGGGGAGGGGGGGAGTGTGCTGGACAGTTGGGAAGCTGGGAGTGTGCTGGACAGTTGGGACACTCCAGTCAGGGTGTCAGGCGCACTGTACCTTCTGCTGGATTAACCACCTAGCTGGACAATCTATGTATACTAAATTGCAGATATATTAAACTAAATTATTTGGTGTGAGGGGGATTTGAACTAAGGGTATCAAGACTTCAACATACATGTGCATACCCACTGAGCCACAGAGGATTCCTTTGCTTGAAGAGACGAACTGAGACTTGGCACATATACATTGGTTGAATAAATCAGTAATTGGTCTGAGCAAGATTTGAACCATGACCACTGAATTGGCTCTCAGACTTAGTGGCACCCACACTTATCCACTGAGCCACAGCAGGTTGTTGTAACGTAATTACGAAATGGCAATCCCCAACATATGTGAGTGATTCTATAATTATGGGTACATTTTAGAACAGTTGACAGGAGTAACACAGTTGACAGGACACATTAGGGATGTGTAGCACAGTTGACATGTAACACAGTTGACATTTCCTCAAATTTTTGGCCTTTGTGCAGCTAAAGATGTTGAAAAAGTCACCACATGACCATGATCAAGTAATATTTCTGTGTGCTATATTACATTTTTGTCATTAAAAAAATCTCAAATAAGTACACAAGAAAATGTTGATAACACAGTTGACAAACAATGTATCCACTCCACAATACTTTTGATGAATTAAAGCTGAAATAATATATAAAAACATGTATTTTATTGTTAAGTTTTAAGAGCAAACTTGACATTTAAGAATTCGGACAGCACAAAAACTGCAAATTCCAATATATAATTAGCATTTTTTTCAAAATAAATTATGGAACCTGTTAACTTTTGGTATTAAATGAAAGAGAGAATTGAAACATCCCGTGTATTTTTTGCGTGCATATTTTTTAGAATTTTTTGTGTGCATTTTTTTGTTGTCGTCCATTATTATTACCAGTTATTTTGATCAGAATAGGCAACAGTAACTTTCCCAGGCCTCACGTGACGCCTCGGTCTGACGTCGCTAGTGCCTCTGCGCTCGTGGATCGGTGTAGCCTCTCGCGCCATAGCCTCGCACTCCAACCCGTACTCTATTGAATCAGGAAGTCCAGTAACAGACGAGACTCTGTAGGCTATCATTAAAAGGTAAATATAGACTTAACAAAATATCTTGTTTGCAAACGCAGATCGTATTTAAGTTTTCCTCTAAATATGTTTTCGTGATCATGATCACAATGTTGCATATTGTATCAGCTGTTGCGCCGTGTATCGACTTGTAACGTAAACAATGTTAGATTTGAGAAAGCTTAACATTAATCATCAACAAATACACGTTTTACATTTAAGAACACGCAAGGTTCAGTGCTTATAATTTTTTTTTTGGGGGGGGGTATCTAACGTTATTCACCAGTATAATTATTACATGCCTCCAAGTATGATCGGTTTTACGCTTTTCATGCATGCACAATTTTGCAGTTTGCATTAAAAAACAGATCAATGACCAGTGTTTCACTTATTGTTCCGTTTGCAATACTGATGTCCCTCTTTCCCCCGTCCAGGACCGTGTCTATGACTTCCTCTTCGGGTGGGCTGGAGACATGCATCCCCCGTCAAGGAAAGACTTTGTATCTTTAACCCTCACCGAAGCATCTGGAGGCATCAATTATAACAACAGCAAACAGTGGCGGAGGCAGTCCTGCTGGAGGGTAAGAAGAGATCTGGGGTTTTGGGGGGCAATTGATCGTTTGTAAGGCTACCACTTTCATTGAATTGTCTCTGAGAAGTGGGAGTGTCTTTCTCTCTGGTGCTCAGAAATGGAAGCAGCTGAACAGGTTGCAGCGCAGCCTCATCCTTTTCGCCCTGATCCTGCTGCTGGTCTGCTGGCTGTCCACTTACCCTGCTGTCACAGAACAGCTCCAAGGTAAGACCAGCCCGACCTCAACATCACCACCAAACGAGTAGTGACTGCGTACGGGTTGATACTCACTGCCCTCCCTCACATCCTAAGGCCTTAATGTTGGAGGTGCGGAGAGAGCGGAAGACGATGAAGGAGAGATCGGCCTGAAGCCTCTCGTTCCCAAGGTTCTAGCAGAACCGGTGAAACAGGAGGGACCTTCCCAGGTCAACACACCCACCGAGGTCGGTCCGGAATGTTCCACGTCACTCTTCAAAGGAAGTCAGCGGCCTGTCATAAAAATAAAAAAAAAACAAGAATGCGGTGTCACCTTAGCTGCATGTTGTCGTCTCCTTCCTCAGAAGCAGAAAAGACTGCCTCGCAAACGCGGACCACCAGCCCTGCACAACCGGAAGATGGGGAACGGCTCTGAAGCGCAGGCGGAGGAGGAGCGACAGGGACCAGACGTTAAGAAGGAAGAAGAGAAGGGGGGGGAAGGAGAACAAAAGGTGGAGAAAGGAGAAGGAAAGGGAGCAAAGTAAGACTTTTCTCAGTATCTCGGTTGAGACGTTGTTAAAAACAAACGCCAGTTGCTAGGGGTCCTGTAACCTTGGCGATAATCTTGCGTGTTTCAGTCGGCAGGGGCCAGTGTTAGACGCTGAGGATGCAGGAAAAGACACAGAGAATAAGGGCGACTCGGCGCCTGATGAAGAGGACCGTTTATCTCAAGAGACGGGTCAGTGCGAGCTCCCAGCTCTTACTGTATGACCGACGATCCGTGACGGTGACGAGAAAGCAATGTAGTCTCCCGCATGAGTCATAATGCTGCTTCATAAAGCGGCTTGGTTGAATTATAGCAGCTTTTCCTGTGCTCCTTTCGTAGACTCGGATCTTAAATTGATTAACTTGGCTGTGATATTTGTGTCCTCAGCCATTAGGCTGGAGGCCGTAAAAGAGGCTTTCAGACATGCCTGGAAGGGTTACAAGGAATTTGCCTGGGGCCACGATGAGCTGAGGCCCATCTCCAAGTCCTACGGAGAGTGGTTCGGCCTGGGCTTGACGTTGATCGACGCCCTGGACACCATGTGGATCCTTGGACTGAAAGAAGGTAAAGAAAACTGCCCCCTTGCCTTCATTCGGTACCCCTTGCATCGCACCCATGGAGCATGGTGACTTAAACTGACGCTTTGGGCTTTATTCCTGGACAGAGTTTGAGGAGGCCAAGACCTGGGTGAGCACAGAGCTGTCCTTCAACAAGAACGTGGACGTGAACCTGTTTGAGAGCACCATCCGCATCCTGGGTGGCCTGCTGAGCACTTATCATCTGACAGGAGAGGCTGTGTTCCTGGACAAGGCTGTGAGTCACCCGCGCACACTCACAGTTGGCTGGGGAGACAGGGGCCTCAGGGGCTCCCGCCCCCTCTCCTTCTGCCTCTCAAAGCCTCTTTCATGGCCTGCTGCCTGCCTGCTCGTATGCGTTCATTCAGAAAAAGAAGTCGTTTTTTTTAATACCGAAAGTAGGCTGAGTACAGGAAAACAAACTTGCACAGGCCCCTCACGGGTAGCTTGTGTTCCCCCCCGCAGAAAGACATCGGTTCGAGGTTGATGCCCGCCTTCAACACGCCGTCAAAGATCCCCTACTCGGACGTCAACATCGGGAAGGGCACGGCCCACCCTCCCCGCTGGACGTCCGACAGCACGGTGGCCGAGGTCACCAGCATCCAGCTGGAGTTCCGAGAGCTGAGCCGGCTCACCGAGGACGACCGTTACCAGGTGAGCCCCGGCAACGCTCCAGCCCTGCTGGAACAGGGATGAGTGCGTCGCGCTGGGGTCCGATCTGACTGCTTTCCCTTGGGTCTCCGCTAGGCTGCCGTGGGCGAGGTGATGAAGCAGGTGCACAAGCTGGAGGGCAAGCAGGACGGCCTGGTGCCCATGTTCATCAACACGAACAGCGGCCAGTTCACCCACCAGGGCGTGTACACGCTGGGAGCCCGGGCGGACAGCTACTACGAGTACCTGCTCAAGCAGTGGATCCAGGGAGGCAAAAAGGAGACGGAGTACGTCTGGTTCTTCTCTCCTCTTCTGTCCTCTCTTCATTCCTGTCTGGAGCTGTCAGGAGATTCAGCGTTGACGCTAATTCCCCCTGTCAGGATTATGCTACTGCTAGCCCCCCCTTAACTGTTCAGACTTCCTCCTAAGTAGCAGAGGCAGGCAGAGCCTGTCATAACTGACAGCTGGAAGGTTTGATCCGCCCTGAGCGCTCCCTGGCCTGACGGCTGTGGCAGGGCTAGTGCAGCGTTCTCACACTGCTTCTTACTCTGTTATCTGCTTGGCTCCTCTCAAGCCGCGTGGCATTGACAGACCACTGGGTATCCAGACCCTTGTGAGGCTGAAATATTCATGGCCCGTGTCTGGTGACATTTGTTTAACTGCATGCACAACCAGCCCCCCCCCCCCAGATCTCCTTATGAAACATTTAGTGGGCTCAGTGCATTCAGGGTGGAGCCATGGGACAACTGTCCGACAACACTGCAGAAATTCAGATCCCGTTCGTTGATGGACATGCATGCGTCGTTTCTTTCTGGGGCTCCTGTCCTGGGCTTGGATTTGAGATGCTGAGGCCTGATGTGTGTGTTCTTGTTAGGCTGCTGGAGGATTACCTGCAGGCTATGGAGGGCGTGAAGAAGAACCTGCTGCAGAAGTCTTCTCCTAAAGGCCTCACGTTTGTAGGGGAGCTGTCTCACGGACAATTCAGCCCCAAAATGGTCAGTGCACAAAGTATAAGTTTCTAGAAGAAAAGGAACAAAAAGTATATTTAGCCTTGCCTCCAGAGGTATTTCTTTCGTGGTTAGTAACACTTCTCCATTTAGTGAAGCGGTGTTTTCTGTGTGTTTGCTTTAGGACCACCTGGTGTGCTTCCTGCCGGGGACCCTGGCCCTGGGCGCCCACCACGGCCTGCCTGCAGACCACATGGAGCTGGCCAAGCAGCTGATGGAAACTTGCTACCAGATGTACGCCCAGATGGAGACAGGCCTGAGCCCGGAGATCGTCCACTTCAACATGCACCAAGGCAGCATCCGGGACGCTGACGTGAAGGTGGGTCAGGGACTGGGGCGAAACACAGTGGAAACTTAAGTCACAACTTACTGTAAATACATAATCTATCACTGGGAGTATGGTACCTTACATGGTTGTGATCGTCTCCTCAGCTTGCCGACAGACACAATCTCCTCCGCCCTGAGACAGTGGAGAGCCTGTTCTACCTGTACAGGTTTACTAAGGACAGGAAGTACAGAGACTGGGGCTGGGAGATCCTGCAGAGCTTCAACAAATACACCAAGGTCTCACAACAGGATTGGCAGCCATTCAAATGATGTGTCCCTTCGAATGGAACTCAAATTCATTCATTCATTGAAATCAGTTTAAATCGATCCGATACTCACTGTGTTCTGCGTGTCCCTAGGTGTCCACTGGTGGCTACACGTCCATCAACAATGTCCGTGACCCGGACTACCCCAGCCCCAGGGACAAGATGGAGAGCTTCTTCTTAGGGGAGACCCTCAAGTACTTCTACCTGCTGTTCTCAGATGACCCTCACCTCCTCAGCCTGGACCAATACGTGTTTAACACAGAGGCTCACCCTCTGCCCATATGGGCTGCAGCTGAATAGCAGTCAGAAGGCAACAATGGGTGCGCACACACACAAACACACACACACACACACACACAAACACACACACACACACACACACAAACACACAAACAGCTCAGGGCTTGGCTAACACCAAGATGTCTATATTTCTTTTCTACGACTCCAGTGACTAAAGACCAGGTAACTTTTTTTCTTCTGCCAACTCATCGTCAGCAACGAAAATGCCTCTACCTTAGAGCCGGAATTCATTGTTCGATTTCAACCAGATTGTAACGATAGCCATGGATGATGACGACAAATGATCCGAGGCCGTAGTCTCGCTATTTATTGAATTTGTTTGCTGTCTGCAGACGGGGACATGCCACTTCTGCTAACAAACTGTTTACCGTGGAGAGTTGTGGATGAGCTTGTGTACCGACCTGGCTGTGCCCTCAGCCCAGCTTGGTTCACTACTTCCACGTTCTGTCCAGCAGCCAGTGGAGCTGAGTCTCAGAGCGCCTTAACTCCAAGCTGTGTCTTTATGCGAAAACAGCAGACGGCGAGTAGGTGGAGGCGCTAATTGGCACCCCCCCCCCCCCCCCCCCCCCTCAAAAGAAAGTGACGTCCAAATCCACCCTTGGGCACTCGGGGACTGGAAATGATGCACGTGCGCTAAAACTTCCTGTCTCCCCTGGCGAGGGGTGTCTTACTACTCCAGAGTAAAATGTGGAGATAGGAAATGACTTCCCCTCTGCCTGTCATGGATTGATTAACTTACATACTGTGAAGTTTTTTGTGAGTTGTGATCGCAGGAACACCATATTTAATTTCCTTGATGTTCAATTTGACTGACCAGCTGCTAGAGATTATTTCTTGAATGTTTAGTTTGTCGTGGTGTTTCAGAGTTCTAACGGTGTTTGTGTTCACCTATAAAGATATAGATATTAGCGATTAAGATAAGTTTAAATTAATATAATTGGAGTTGATTTGTAGTGTTTGGTGGTATATATTATTGATAGTGAATTATCATTTAGAATCAGAAATGGGAGTCGTTGTATGGTTAGTTAAATCTGTTGCAGCTTTGACTTAATGGTCGTTCCTGTATTTAACTGAATGTTCAGATTTATTCCTCCCAATGTTGTCGTTGTCTTTAAGAAGACTTCCCCTCCTCTTTGTGGAGAATGTTTCCCCCCCCATTTTGTTTTTTGTAAGGTGAGACCTCCTTGTAGATTGTCATATGTGCCTTCTCTGTTGCTCTAGGCGACATTAGGAATCGTTACTGTCGGACTAGTTAATAGCAATTTTCTTTGACACGTCGTTCTTACATTGACATTTTGTTATTGAAATTTGTATCAGTCCGTGTGAATTATTGTTCAAACTTGTGGATTTATACATACAAGATTGATATTTTGAAGTAGCACCTCAGAGAATTGGGTTTTCCTATCCCAGTGTACATAGTGTACCCAGGATAAATAGTGTCATTGGGACCTTTTTTGTTTTGCTTTTTCATTGGAACTATAAACCTGTATCTCCAGTTCAAACGAAGTTCAGCATGGTGCTTAAACCAAAGAAATGCTGGACATTGTTAGAAGGATTTAATTGTCAAGTAATGTTAAATGAAGCCATTTCCCAAAGCCATGTATTATAAAATATGAATCTGCAGTTGTATAGCTCTCAAACCATGGTAAAAAATAACACAATTAATAATGAATTTCACAGTATGTTGTGGAGAACCTTACAGTTTTGGTAACACTGGAAGGAAAACATGGGGAACATTGTAGCCTTGAGGTGATCTGAACCTCATTTTCTGTGGAACAATTAGCCTTTATATTTACTAAGAACTTATCAGAGCAGCATCATTTCAAGTCTTAATAAAACTATATTGTAATTTTTTTGTCAAGGTCATGCAGTTGTTAAACCAAGGGCTTTGGCTGAGGGAACCAATGTTAGGTTCTTAGTCTACAAACATCCAATCAAGATACACTATGTATTGTCAATGTCATGTTTACAAGAAATGTCTGGAAACAGATTTGCTTTAATTTTGTAAAAAAAAACGTGAAGATGAATAAAATACTTTATTGATAAAACATTTCCCAACTGTTTTGGATAATCATTCAAATTGAAGATTGTGCGTGTTTCACTTTGATATTGCTCTCTCCATCTTCACCCACTGGGAGATGGTGTCTGCCTCAGTCTTCCTAGCGGTGATCACTGACTGAGGGTCAGCATCATTGGAACTTCTGTCGAAAACAGTAACAACATTGAATTGTCACTGTGGTGTCGCGATATAGTGTCGCACTGCAAAACACCCTCGCAACCTCTAAACTCTACACCAGTGGTTCTCAACCCTGGTCCTCAGGGCCCCACTGTCCTGCATGTTTTAGATGTTTCCCCCTTCCAACACACCTGATTGAAATGAATTGTCATTATCAGGCTTCTGCTGAGCTTCATAGTGACTCATTCATTTGAATCAGGTGTGTTGGAGCAGGGAAACATCTACAACATGCAGGACAGTGGGCCCTGAGGACCAGGGATGGGAAACACTGTTCTAAACCACATTAACCCAGGTCCGTTTACCTCAGGTCTAGATGGTGAGCGCCCTCAGATATGTTGATGGCTACCAGCGACGAGCTCAAGGACTTCCTCACCTAGGACACGGAACGTGCATGTAAGTACGTGCGTGCAAAACGCCACGGCGGGGACGGCGTGCTTTGTCTTGAGGCCGTGTTAGTTCAGTGTGTTGATCTTACTCCGCCGTTGGCCCAGGGATCGAGGTCACCGTTGGAGAAGATGATGTTACTGGCCGTGGACAGAGCTGCGAGGGGGACGAGACGAGCAAATCAGAGTCAAGGACGTTTCCGTGAAGCCGTCACTATAGCTACGAGTACAAAGTTTACGACGAGAACAACAAACCCATCCGGAAACAGTGGATGGGCAGATAACCAGATGGCTGTGGGGGTCCTGAGCTTACCGTTCCCCCAGAACTGGGTCTTGAGCCAGCCGGGGCGAGGGATGACCCCCCAGCGCTTGGAGCAGTAATGCTGCCTGTGCTCCTTCGTGAAGGGCATGGGAGGGAACATGTCCGTCACGTTGTTGCTCTCGAAGCACAGCTCGATCTCGGTGCAGGCCTGAAGGGGAGGGGGGGGAGGGGGGGGGATAGGGATAGAAGAGTCCCTCATGCCCTCTTGCATCACAATGACACCAAATGACCTGACCGGAGCTACAGGACTGTAAAGCGAGAGAGGAGAGCGTGTAAGGGAGGTTGGTCTCTACCTGGTAGTCCCAGGCCAGGCTGTTGAAGCCCAGGCCACAGCCAGTGGGATCGGCGCACTCCACATAGAGGCTGTAGAGGTCAAAGCACGGCAGGATCCCTGTAGAGTTGTAAACGATGCCTGGAGGGGGGGGGGGGGGGGGGGGATGAACACCAGTCGCAAGGCTGTTTACACTATTACAGCAGCTTGCCTGATATGTCATGCGGAAACGTGTGACTGGTTGCCATGAGTGGACTCTTCCCCTTCGAGGATCGTTTGTGTGTTTCGAAAGAGCGCCCTCTGGTGTATGCTGGCATAACGTACACCTGGAAAAAATAACACGGTGTGGGGCTAACTTGTTAGGAACCATCCCAGTACCTGCTGTGTCTCTGAGGGCGTGCAGTAAATCAGCTCCGCTCAGCATGATGTCACAGCCCACCTGCAAACACACATCATCCATCAGCTGGACCAGAAATCGATTGCGGAACTACGTTAATGCAAACGATGGAGGAGTGGAGCAGTGGAGGGGTACTTTGACGGGGTTGGCTGGCATGTTCCCCATGAAGTGGGTGCTGTAGGGGTAGTCCAGCATGGCCATGAGGGTGAAGGCGTTCCTCAGAAGGCCGTTCAGCTGGTGGATGTCCATCTGGGAAGATGGAGGTTTGCACAGCGAAAAGGCTGCCTGGATACGGCTGTAATCTGGACAAGGACAAACAGAGCGACCATGAAGTAGAGATTTATTAATTAAAAGGATCAAAATGGAGATTTCATCCTTCTGCTCGCTGAACTAACCTTCCATTTCAGATAAATCCTGAAGTTTCTGGAAGGCTCCTCTCACTGCGTCACGACACTCTGGCGCATAACTTTCAAAATCCTAAACAAAAAAAAAAAGAATATAATGTCAAAACAGAACATTTCTACTTGTACATAGTATATCATAAACTAAGATAATCCTTTATTTGTCCAGCAGTGGGCAAATTGCAGTTTGCAACAGCAGCAAGGTACAGTACAGTACTCTAGAGTAGTTAAAAACCTAAAAATACAAAAGTACAAAATACAAAAGTACAAGATACATATTCCAAGTTTAACCCTCATGTGAACAAATTATACTCTGATAAAAACACACGCATTCGTAATTGTGGACATACATGTGTGACATCCTGGAAGAACTGTCTGGGGTCTCCCATTCCAGCGGTGGACAGAATGGGGGCGCTGGCAGCCAAAGCACCAGCCACAATGTTGGGGTACCTCAGTCTCATGTACACAGACAGCATGCCCCCATAGCTGTAGGACAGACAGGAGACAACCTTGGTTTAAAGAGACAAAGCTTTATCACAGCTTACCTGGAATAACAAAGATAGGGAATCATTTGGAAATTAATTGGAAGCTTTCTTATGCTAATCGAACTAGGAACAAATAATTACGATTTTATCAAACGGCAGAGGAAAGCTGTGAATTTAGTCCGCAACCCAGGTTAATTTAAAAAAGGGGAAAGTGGAAATATTAAACAGCTGTGAGTGCTTTTCTTAGTCACATTTCAAAAACAGTGAAATATCATCTGAAATAAGGTGCGGTGTGGTTTGTTAAGACGTGTGGCAGTTGTTACTTGGATCTTGGATCTTAATTTTTTTATTCAAATTGTTTTTTTGTTATACAGTACTATATCGTGCCCCCCGTATTGGTATTGTTATATTACCCTGCTACTCTGTGTGCTGTACTTTACCCTGCTGCTGTTGTGAACTGCAATTTCCCCACCCCTGGGGGACAAATAAAGGTTTATCTAATCTTATCTTATCTTACCTTCCCCCGAACACAATGACGGGGCAGTCTGAGGCCCCCAGCTGAGGCTTCAGCTCCGTGATCATCACGGCAAAGTCCGCCAGCGCCTGTTCAACCGTCAGCAAACTCACCTCCGGGATGTTGAAGGAGTCTTGGCCAAACGGAAGAGATTTGCCGTAGTACCTCTACACGGTCAAAGACACAGCGTTAGTCTAAAAATCATTTAGAAGATGTGGTAAAACTGCTGGTTGTATAATGTTAGTGACTTGCACGTGTTTAATGACTGATTAAAGTTCAAGTTGAATCTACTTTCGGACTCATTGGTATTCTGTGATCAGTAAGCTGTCAGCAGTTGTGGTCACAAACATTGACGTTACATTACATTAGACATTAGTCATTGAACAAATGACAAAGTCATTGACATGTGACATTAGTTATTCTTACGTGCTCAGCAAATATGACCAGGGCCTTCTGGTCAGCTGCCAGCTCAGTGATGAAGCCAGAGTTCAGGGCAAACTCCCAGATATCTCCCTCGTTGCCGGTGTAGAAAAAGATGGGACCGTACCCACGTTTCCAGTACTGATCTGCGGAGACTCATCTAATCAAGAGGGGGCGTCCACGGAAATGTTATGATAACTATGACTCGTTATCGGTGGGATATTCACCTGTTATGAGGTACCTCTGCTCGTAGGTGCCATTGCCCATGCTGTTGAAGTTGAAGTGGTCCAGTGTTTGACTGAAATACTTTTCTTTGAACTCAGGTGGATCCTTCTGGTGTTCATGGTGTTTGGTCTGAGCAGGAAACAGGCAAAAAAAAGGGAATTTGTCCTTTATTTGTTTAACATCGTCTTGTAGATACAATTTGCACGAAAATAAAGCTGATTTATGAATTCAGTTAAAGGGTTTACATAACTTAACTGACTACAATAACATGCCCCCATGTCTTTCATTAACATGCCCAGATAACTGTTGAACAACAGCTGTGGCAAACACAAACATGACTTCAAATTGTAAGTCGCTTTAGATAAAAGCGTCTGCTAAATGAACTTCATTTAATGAAGCATTATTATTATTATGACTTCATTTAAGAATCGTGTAAAGACACCTACCCCAACATGCCTGCTTGTTAGTCCCTGTGTCTCAACGTAGAGACAGATTAAAGCTATTAACCCAACCATGTGCCTGGCCATTTTCAACGTTAGTTTCAATGCAATCCAGCCAGACAGCCGCTGATTTAAAAATGACACTGAAGTGTCACATGTGCATGTTCATAATCACATGATCGCAGTAAGAACATGCAAGTTGACTTCTGCAAATCAGCAAAAAACTACAGCGATTCATGCATTTGTTCGTGTCCATCTGAAAAACTGTGCGTAAAAGCGCTTTACTGCCACCAACCGAACTGGAGGATCTCCTTTAAATTCATTAAAAAATATTATTTATCTGTATTTATTGTATTGTATTTTAATGTATTCTTTATTATCTGTATTTATTTTTATTGTATTTTAATTTATTCTTCATTATCTGTATTTATTTGTATTGTATTTTAATTTATTCTATTCATTATCTGTATTTGTTTTACCTTTCTACTTTTATTCTGCTGCTGTAGCAAGTACATTTCCCTGTTGTGGGATTAATAAATTATATCTAATATAATGTAAAAGTACTTTACCGGGAGCTGTTCTGCACTTGGACCTGATCTGCTTCTCAGTCTATAAACATTGAAGTCAAGTTTTGTCAGTCCAATCTGAAGTTGTGCATTCAACCATAACCCCAGCCTTAATCAATATCTGAAGACAAAATCCTGCAGAATGGTTACAATAGTGTACAAGACTAAATAAATGCTCTATGGAAAACTGGGGGTTCCAATAAAGCACATGCAAGCCATTAATAGTGTAATTTATTTATTTTTGTCTGGCATCATGTCATTGGAGGAGTTATTTAGATAAATAATATTTTATTTAGACATAGAATTTGTGTGATATTTATTGGAATATTTTAACATTAAACGCACGTGACTTCCCTATTCCCTACTGGACATCCCCAGTCTATTAAACATTAACCTGACTCCTACTGATAACGTATTTCAGGAATTCCCAGTAGAGTGTGTTGACTGAGCTCTGCTGTAATAAGATCTTAGAGTGGGTGTAACCTCCTTTTTCTAATACAGGCTTAGCAAGTATGGCCAGTCCCCCCTCTCCGGAAGGTTCTGAGTACGTGCTGTCATCGTCTCCTGGGCTTGTTTGCCTCCCGCCTCCATTCCAGTCTAGGGAATGTGGAAGAAGCACTTCCTTGTCAAGGTGGGTGGAGACTCTGTCTCACCTGTCGTTAGGACTTGCAGGTCAGGTGCCGTCGTTCCCCGTGGTGATCAAGGCTACCTGGTTCTAGGTCCTGTTAGGGCACCGTGGTGATAAAGGCTACCTGGTTCTAGGTCCTGTTAGGGCACCGTGGTGATCAAGACTACCTGGTTCTAGGTCCTGTTAGAGCACCGTGGTGATCAAGGCTACCTGGTTCTAGGTCCTGTTAGGGCACCGTGGTGATAAAGGCTACCTGGTTCTAGGTCCTGTTAGGGCACCGTGGTGATCAAGACTACCTGGTTCTAGGTCCTGTTAGGGCACCGTGGTGATCAAGGCTACCTGGTTCTAGGTCCTGTTAGGGCACCGTGGTGATCAAGGCTACCTGGTTCTAGTTCGTCAACCTTCCTTTGGGAAGTCGGGTGGAGGAACTTGAACTTGTGAGTTGCTTTATTGTTGTTTGTTAAATGTTGTTGTTGACACATTTGATATTATCTGTGATCTATTTACTGTTAGTACTTGATGATGTACGTATTGTTGTTTTTTTCCGTTTATAATCTGATCCAATTGAAGTTGTCCTTGTTCTAATCAGCATTCTTCATGTCAACATTCATAGTAATTGAATATTGTCCACAGCACGTCAGATGACCTGTTCTTCTTCCATGTATTGTTCAGCATGCCAGTGATGCTCAGGAATTAAATAGAAAACGTAACATAAACAGGTCAGGAGGCTCATCGGCGTTGGGCTTGTGATCGGAAAGTTTCCAGTTCGATTCCCGGCTGTGGCTACTTAACGTTGTGTCCTTGGGCAAGGCACTTCACCCTACTTGCCTTCAGGGGGTGGGGGAATGTCCCTGTACTTGCTGTAAGTCACTCTGGATAAGAGCGTCTGCTAAATGACTAAAGGTAAGTCTCCTCTCTTTCCCTTGTGCTGGTGCCTCCCCCAGGAACATGCTGTACACAGAGCTGCTCGGTCTCTGGGACGAGGCCGTGAAGGCTGTGGATGCCAGGGACTGGCGTGGAGCTCTGGTCAAGCTCGACCAGATCACCGACCCCCCCTCACGGATCCTGTTCACGACCGCCTCGGTTCACCTGGCGCTGGGACAGCTTGAGCCTGCTGTCAAGGTAACTGGGCGTGCGTCTGTGTATTGTGCCTCCATGCCTGTGGTGTTGTGGCTGTGGTTGTTCTCTTAATGTCTTCTGTGCGTTGGACCCAGGCTCTGGACCAGACCATAGCTAAGGATGAGAGGCTCGCTGTTGGGTTTTTCCAGAGAGCTGGAGCTCACATGCGTATGAACAGGTGACACATGTTTGAGAGGAATTTCCTTCCCGTAAAGCGTCGTTCTTTTGTTTGATTGATTGTATGATTAACCACAGATGTGTTTTCTCTCCCCCACCTCTTTCTCTCTCTTTCTCCCTCTTTATCTCTCTTGCTCTCTCTCCCTCTGTCTCTCACTCTCTCTCTCCCTCTGTCTGTCTCTCCTCTCTGTCTCTCTCTCTCCTTCTGTCTCTCCCTCTCTCTCTCCCTCTCTCCCTCTCTCTTTCTCTCTCTCTCCCTCTCTCCCTCTCTCTCTCTCCTCTCTCTCTCTCTCAGGCTGGAGGAAGCTCTGACCGACTGTATCTGGGCTCAGAAGCACATGAGAGAGAACCTGGTGATCGACTACAGGCAGCTGGGTCTGCGCTTCAAGCTGTACAGCTGGCAGGTCAGAGTTGCATCACAGTCCGTGAGCGGTGTCACTCCTCGTTCCAGTCACAGCAAGTTACAGTCCCCTCGACCTCCTCGTGACATCTTATTGTTTCACATCTGAGGTAACAGATGACATTACACCCAACTGCCATTGTGTCATCGCCTCCGTCGCGCAGGCCAACAGATCTGATACTGAGCACCTGGGCAGGTCCTTTCTCTGACAAAGGAGCATTGAAAGACAGAATATTTTGCAGGTTATGCAAAGCGAAGCGGCAGTCATATCACGGATTCCGTGAACATTTTGTGCGTTGTGTAACCAGACAAACAAAAGAACATTCTGAAGACTGCGTTTGGCATGAGAATGCTCTGCTAGAGACTAACAATGAACAACCAGTAATTTCTGTAATTTATGTTTCTTATTTAGGTCTTTATACCAACACAAGTTTTCATACATGGTTGTGCGTATCTTGTTTATGTTTTGTAAAAACCTTTGACACGCGGAAGGTTAATGAACACAGGAGCGCATAAAGAATGTGTTTTTGGTTGGGGGCAGGTTTTGTATAATGCAGCAGCTGTACACTGCAGGCTGGGCCAGTGGAACAGAGCCAGGGCCATCCTGCTCTCAGCTCTGCAGGAAAAGGGAGAGGGCAAAGGGAACGGTGTGGAAGCAGCCCTGGAGGGCCTGTCTGTGAGTAGCAGGAACCAGGAACTCTTTAACATCCCTGTTGTGTACTTAACCGTACTGTCCAGCACACGTGTCGCTCATGACCTCCATGGCTTCAGTACCGACAGCCTGAGTGTCTCTTGCCCCCCCCCTCCTCACCCCCTACGTTGGGTGTTTTAAGAGGTTCACTCACATCAGATGTAGCTATGTAAACACTCCTGCTGTTAAATGAAAACTAATATTTGCTCTCCGCCCCCCCGCCCCTCCCACCACCACCAGAGGAAGGAGTTGCCAGCCCCCCTCCTGGTCCCCGAGGGAGAGGTGTTCCGTCCCAGGAAGCAGGACATTGAGCAGCTGAAAGAGAGAGACTTCCTGGGTAAACCCAAGGTATAGTATAGCTGCGCGCTGCGACCCCAAACAGAAGCAATATATCCCATGCTGCCTTGAGAGGACACGAATCCTTCCTGTTTCTTCAGGTCATCGTGTCCATGATCCCCAATGATGACTTTGGCGGTTTCGAGCCGCTCAGAATGCAGGTATGGATGAGTGAATGACACAAGAAAACGTGTACAAACCCATTCATACGAACCTTCTGACTTTGTCTGTCCTCCTTTAGAAACCTGGCTACTACGAGCCCAAGATAGACGGAGCACAGTATGTAAACATTTGCTTTTACTTTCCTCCAACTCCAACAGAGTTAATCTTTTTAGCTTCTTGCGTTTTTTTGTCGGAAGCTAATGACAAGCTGGCCCATTCGTCTCCGCAGCGCCTCTTTATTTCAGCAGCGTTAACCCTCGACTGAAAGCCAAGTTGATAAGTGATGGCGTCTGTCTTGCCCCCCCAGGGACTCTCACTACATGCGTGTGAGCGCTCCATGTGTGGGCAGCAGACCAGGCCAGCTGTCTGTGCCAGCGGGGGCGCTGGTCTTCATGTTCAGCGACGTGGACAGGGATGGCATGGCCACTGTCATATTTGACGGACAGGTGAGCACGGAAGTCGACAGGTCCAACTTTTCATTCGTTCTTACGAGGTATCGATTCGTGTATCGATTTCAAGATGGCTGATTGTGGTTCACGTCAGGATGATGTTTCTTTCTTTGTCCTTCTCCAGAAAGGACTCGTTCCCAGGGTCTTGCTGGAACCAACGGATGTCAAGGAGTCAAAGAGCAAAAAGAAGACAAATGTAATCTTCTTCATCTTCTTTTTCATCCCCATGCAATGTCACAATGGCAAGGTGAAACTACGTACTGAGAGAGGTTCTTGGCGTTTTTAATCAGGGCTATTCTGTTCTTTTGCAATTTTCTCATTTGTGTTGAAGAGGTTTTATCTCTACTCGCCACTTGGGATTAACAGATGAACAGTGTCAGGAAAAAAAGTTACAGAATAAAAATTGTAGCCCACTTATACCTGTTTAAATTTCTGAAATCCAGTGAATGTTAAGTGACTTGTTTCGTAGAATACCCATTTTGTGACTGCTGAATGTGAAATCTGTTACCTTGACTACAGCACCTTCACCCTGTCCTCCGCAGAAAATCCCCAGTGGGATCCCACTCCCACCAGGCCTCAAGCCACCCACTCGCCCACAGATGCAGCCCACCTCCATCGCACCTACTCTGGGTAGGCTCAACTCATCCAACCCTTGCTGGCACGGCCAAGTCAATGGAGCCAATCTATGTCTTCCAACAGAAGCTTGCTATAGCGACTGGCATTGTCCAGAAAATAGTTTTATCCCCAGAAAGTCAATGAATGACTGGAAGCACTTTTAATTCCGTTAACTGTGACAATGACAGTAAAGATCTATTCTAGTCATTCATTCATATTCATGGTCTGTCTTCTCCCCCAGCTCAGCCAGTCAGTAAGTCTCCACCTCCCCCCGATGTCCAGGCCACCATGGCCTCAGATGACCCAGACATGCTCCCTCCCACAGATGAGAGCTCCCCAGGACAGGTGAGAACTGAGCCTCAGGATTACAGCCCACGCCAAGCCTGAATTGAAATGAACCGACTGCATTCAAGGAAATGCGATGATTAAATCCTTGTCCCTGAGATGGACTCGACATGTTGGTGAATTGCTATTCACCCAGGAGTATTCTAAGTATAGAAGGCCACTGAACCGAATGACGGAAATGCTTAGTGAGAATCTGCATTTAATGTTTGCGTCCTGATTAAGTCATTTTTGACCTCAGAGGACGACAAAAAAGTGGGGAGGCAGAAAAATAGATCAAATAAGTCCCGAATGAGTTGAGAGTATCTTTTGTACTTCATGACAAGATAATAATTAAATAAACAAGTGCTTTTTTATGAGCAAGAAAAAGCCTGTTTTTCGTTTTTTCTTCTTCAATGCCGTCTACACCAAGATACAATGGACTTCCTCTGTGACGCTTGTTTCCTGTCCCCATTATGATGCTGACTGAAGATCTCAAAGAGAGTATTCTAGAGAGTCCAGCAAGTTCCTTAGGAGTTCTACGGTTCTCTTCACACTGAGTTCTCGAAGAACTACGAGGAGCCAGTCACTTAAGAGACCTAGGCTGACACCGTGTCATAAAGCTGATCTTTAGGTGGGGGTGGATAACCGACATGTCTTGTGCAGGAGCCTGGTTCACCCAAGAGAGAAGAGGCAGGAAGCGTGGTGGTGAAGGTGCATTACAGATACACCGTCGCGCTGACCGTTCCAATGGACACGACGCACGGTGAACTGCAGAGAAGAATCGCTCATAAATTGGGCCAGCCAGCCTCCCTGTTGCGCCTGAGGTAACTGCAAACCTGACAACCCATTTCTGTCACCTTGAATTTTAGCAAAGTGTCTCTGCAATGCTAAAAATAGCCCTTCTCTTCCCCTTCTGGATCCTCTTCCTCACAATCTGCCGGACAACACCTGCTCATCACTACCGCACCTCCCATCTCCTTCTGTCCCTCCTCTCCCTCTCCATTACTCTCTCACTCCGCCTCCAGACACAGACAGCATGGCGCCCAGATCCTGAGGCCCCTGGATGGGGAGGGGCTGAAGGCCCTGCTGGAGGGGGCCGAGGCAGGCAGGGCCACTCTGTGGTGTCAGGTTAGACGAGGACACACAGCGGACCAACACACGCACACACTCTTCCATCTTACCCGGTCCTAATGGAACTCTCAATCAATGCAAAGATTGGATGTGATTTGCTGCCGTCTGCTAATGAGTAAAAGCAGTGTTTTCATCTCCCTGATGCCAGACGGAGGACCCACTGGCCAGCAGGACCATTCTGTACCAGATGGTGGCGCTGTATGACTACACAGCAGAGGGATCTGAGGACTTGGAGTTTAGCGAGGGAGACACGATTGACATTCTCAGTCAAGGTAAAGGAAGAACGATTGCTTCACACCGTGAATGTTTACAATTTTGCCTGCAGCTCTATTGACAGAAAAGACCAAAAATAAAATAAAGTGTTTTTGAGGTGAGAAGTGCCCTATAGCTTTTTTTTCTCCTCTCTTTGTCTCTCACTGTGTGTGACAGTCAATGAGGATTGGTTGGAGGGACACTGCGCTGGAAAAATTGGCATCTTCCCCAGTTGCTTTGCCTACAGGGACAACGAGAGCCCTCAAACATGAGAACAGCAGCATGATGTGAGAGAGCGGCGGTGGAGGGAGGCACACCTGCTGTACATTTACAGGAACACATCTTTCTTTTCTTTTAAACGTCAACACATTGTTACACCTCAACAGACCTTTTGTTTCAGATCCAAACTGTCTTTCACACCGTATGTTGTGTTTCATGTAAAGTATGACTGTGTCTGTATAGGAGCCAGAGAATTCATGCGCAACCTTGTGTGTCGTACCGACTCTGACATTTCCTCTTATCTCTAAGGGACTAGAGCCAGGGCAAGCTAGAATCTAGATGTGCATGCTGTAAGCCATTTAGAATGGTGCCTCTTTTTTAACCGATCCTACCATCTGCTGTGAATTCATGTAAGCGGGCCTGTTATAGTGTTGTTTTATAGTGTCACTTCTGCCTTTGCGGCGGTGGTTAATTAAGCCAGGTGGGCGGTAGCTGACTAATCTTTTTTTCCTCCCTCTAGGAAGTTACACTTCCCTTTAAAAAGATTATGTTACGCTAAAGAGGACCGTAGTTCATACTTCCCTGAGTCCATTACAGTCCGATTTGTTTAAGAGAATTCAAATAGTAACGAACCTGAAGTTATAACGTTTAGGGTGTTAAGAGTTAGGGCACCTAGACTGGCATTAAATCCGACAGTCAGTCAGCGACTGTTAAAGTACATCTGAGCGGTCTGTCTTCCCTCAGTCTAGCAGCCCCGTCTTTTAATTGCTATAGCGAGAAATGTCAGGTACTTAAGGCTGTCGACGCAAACCGGAGATGTTAAACGATAGAGGGGCGAGAGAGAGAGAGAAACCCCCCCCCCAGAAAGATACGAGAGAGAGTGGAGAAAAAATGGACAGACTAAAAGCTCCATTCAGATGGATTACGAAACAAAGGCCTTTAATTATCAGTCCACTCTCTCCTCTGTACAGGACCCACGCCCACCTTCCCTCTGCTTTGCCTGGGATGCTCTACCAGGAAAAAGGAATCCATTATGAGCTGCGTTATCTGACAGGATGAACGTAGTCATCAACAAGGATCGTAAAACATAAGAGCAGCATAACTTAAAGAGGCCGGACCTTTTTGTCCTGTCTATTTTACATAGCTTTCGACCAAGAACTGGGAGAATATTACCCCATGAAAAACATTTCTTGCTGTAAAACATGGGCGTTGATTCCATTAAGAAGTCGCTGGATCTATTCTGTCGTTTAGTAGCACTCTCTTTCTGAATGTGATGTGGATCATGTGAAGCCATCCGTTAAAAGATCATGACGATCCCGGAAAAATGTCTTCTAACCTAAAGTTGGAGTTTTCAGAGCACCAGAAGTGTTGTCGGTTCATTGATTCCTGTTATATTACTGTAATTACTTGTTGGCAGGGTGAAGCATGGCTCAATTTTCTGGTATTAAATGTGCTCCCATTAATCAAAAGTAGCCCATTCTGCAGTCCAGTGGCCAGGTTCTTCACTTAGTGAAACTTGCTTTGCAAAGATATGCCCTCTCACAGCAATGGCCTGGGCTGAGACATTCAAAAACAGGTTTCACGCTCCCAAAAAAACCCTTTGAGGCGTTTGCCTTAAACATTGAACTGATTTCCTGCTGTATCCTGCTGTTTGCACAAATGGAAGACAGCGGGTGTGTACAGAGCTGTTGGGAGTTCCGTTATGAAGATTTGTAGGATCTCATGCACAGGAGAGCCATGCCTGTATGGGATACAGTCCTGGCTTTGAAGAGAGCCGTCGAAGGATCACTCTTTCCACTTGAGAATCTCCGCTTCACCCACTCAGATTAATTCAGACACAAAGTAGGTTGTGTCCCACTGAAATGGTTTGTTGAGGCCTGATTGTGTTGTCTTTGTTCTCTTTGATATGGCTGTGGGACTCTCATAACCATCCAATTATGGAACCATGCAGAGGCACTGAATATGTTACCCCATTTAATTATTCTTCTATAGTGTATTTCCTTGGTTTTCGTTTATATTCCGTTCATTTTTAATAAACTAGTACTGCTGATCTTTATTATCGTTCTGATTGTCTGTAAGTTGTAAGTACTTTAAGTTCTACTGAAGCTCTACTGAAGCATCCTGTTTTGGTCGACTGAGTCATTCAATATATCAAAAGGCAATAACATTTAATACTGTAATAAAATATGACAGGCACATTGCCTTCTACCTGTGTTTTTGATGAGAGACAGAGACAGTGAGAGAGAAAGAGAGGGAGCAAGAAAGAGAGGGAGAAAGAGAGAGACAGAGTTGTCATGAGGTGCTTACTTTATTGTCCAGACGTGAGTGAACTTGGGATGGAGCTGAGAGTCTTCATGCTGTCAGGAGAAAGAAAGCTTATGAATGTCATTATGAAGCCATCTAAATATAGCAGTGTTTATAAATAGCCTATTGTGTGAATGCTGATGAGGAGGGACTTGACTAAATCTACTTTGGGCGCTTTACTGTAAGTCTGTCGGACACTGAAAGACACCTGGACACATACAGTGAACATATAAGAGCAAACGAAGCCATTAAGCAGCCAAAGTATTGTCCCCCCTATAGTAAACTTTATCTCATCCAACTAAGATATCAGTTGTGGCATTGTCTTGCCATCCAAATGAAGATATGTTGGCACCGTACATCCCTTTGGTCTCATGCTCGAAATTGTTGAGACCATAACTGGCGAGGTTGAGGCGATATATATTTTTTCATTTATGAGACCAATATCTAGTCAGAGATGATCCTCAGGGTGTGTGTCTAGCCTTGCAGAGTTGTGTTTCTAAGCAACCCTGTCTCTCTATATTTGACACACACATACACACACACAGGCACACACACACGCACACACACACGCAGGCACACTAACACAATCACAAGCACACACACACATACACAGGCACACACTAACTCAAGCACACACACACCTACGTCATTTCCTATTCAGTAACTGGACTGAGAGGGAGTAACTCCATGCTTACATTGCAAATGAACAGCGCGAAATCCAGATCCTCACCACCTTGAGAGACGGAGGATTTGATCATCATCTTCATGTTGACGCATTAGTTGTTTTTTTTTGCTGTCAACGGTCACAGTAAAGTGCGCCATGAAATACTTTTTGCGAAAGAAAAACCTTAAAGGAATAGGCGAACAGGACGTTTTAGTTAAGATTGTCGCGTAAAAGAAGGACCTCGGTGTCTTCGTTTTGTTTTTTTAAGAAGACTTTTTGGAAATATTAACTCACTCCATCGAGCCGAAAATCAACGGTGATATTCCCGGACTTTCAAGTTTGGAGAAATAATTGTACTAAACCGAGCACGAGATATAATGTTTCACTTGACTTTCCTTCCAGACTCGCGTAGTGGAGAGAAATCAAGTCAGTCAAGGGAAACATATGTTTTTATTTGAAGCAGAGATATAACTCATCTGTTTTTGCTGTGTTTTTCGGGTGATAGGAGGAGGGGATCCCTCACTGAATTGCTCCTTCCAGGGTTTCTTCAATTTTGTTCTCCCTAGTGAGTTTTTCTGGGAGTTTTTCCTTGTCTTACTTGAGGGTTTAGGTTGGTTGAGGGGCAGTTCTATGGGCATATGTGAAGCCCTCTATGACAATACTTGTAAAAAGGGGCTATACATGTAAATGTTGATTTGATTTGTTGTAGGATGAGCACGGATCTGGAGCCTGTTTCACTGAATACCCCAGTGAACTCCGCAGGTTTGACTGGCTTGGCTGGCCGGGCGCTCTCAGCCAACGTCAGGAAGCTCCACAACTCTCTCAACCTGCTCCTCAACGACTTCGAGAGGGAGCAATTCATCCACTGTCTCAATGTTTACCACGCCAAGCGTAACGTTTTTGACCTGGTTCAAACTCTGAAAGTGATCCTGAACAGTGCCAACAAACGTCAGCTGTTGCCCATGTTGCGTTTGGTCATTCCACGTTCAGACCAGCTCCTGTTCGACCAGTACACGTCAGAAGGGCTCTACCTAAAGACGGATCTGCTTGCCAGCACCGGCAATAACGCAGAAATCTCCTCTGAAGTGGGCAATGCGAATCATGTCCCGGTTCCCACGACGCACTTTGTTAGTCCCCATGAGCAGCCTTGTCCTGATGGTTTCAGCACCACGGAGCAGTGGGCAGCTCCTCTGTCTCAACCTTCTGGTCAGGCACTCATGCAGGATTCCTACGGAGAGATCCGTCAAGTGACCCTGAGGCGCAGCAGGAGCCAGGAGGGTTTAGGGTTCAGTATCCGCGGAGGGGCCGAGCACGGTGTGGGAATCTACGTGTCCTTGGTGGAGCCTGGATCGTCAGCCGAGAAGGAGGGACTGAGGGTCGGGGATCAAATAGTAACGGTTAACGACATGGTGTTTGACAGGGTCACGCATGTCGAGGCCGTCAAGGTAAGCTTGTGTGTGTGTGTGTGTGTGTGTGTGCGTGTGTGTGCACAGCTACAGCCCAGCCGCATATAAATTCCATGACGCTGTCACTAACACTCAAGTCAAACACTCAACTAATGTTCCGTTCGGTTTCAGTGTAGCGGCAGCCACAACACGGATACATACTGTGAAGGCTGCGACGATACTGACATGCTCGGAAAAATTGTGTGCTGATAACATCCCCACAGCCAGGGGCAAGGCGGCAAAAGGCTGGACTTGGCCCCCATATGCGTGGGAGCGAGCCATTAGATAGGCACACTGCCATGTCCTTTAAATCAGTGGTTGTCAACCCTGGTCCTCAGGGCCCCACTGTCCTGCATGTTTTAGATGCTTCCCCCTACCAACACACCTGATTCAAATGAATCGTCATTATCAGGCTTCTGCTGAGCTTCATAGTGACTCATTCATTTGAATCAGGTGTGTTGGAGCAGGGAAACATCTACAACATGCAGGAAAGTGGGCCCTGAGGACCAGGGTTGAGAACCACTGGTTTAAATGAATTGTGTCAAACAAAATGGTTCATCAGTGGCTTGTGGTCCAGTTTTAGGCACTAGCTTTAATCCCATCAAAATCAATGTTTAATTTATTCTACACCACTGGATGACAGATTAAGGCTATTTGGCCCCTGGCTTTGTGAACTCGTCTGATCTTGTCTAGTCATAGAGAATGGGAACATAGTAAAGACCTAAATATTCAAGTTAGATCAGAACAGATTGAATTGTTAATGTTAGACTTTCTGGACAGGCAGACACTGTTTGTCCCTGTTGCTGTGCTGTTACTGCAGAGCGTCCTTTCCAGCAATGCAGCAACTTTCAATTTCCTGTTTTATTTGGAAAGTTTGCAATGGTTACGTAAAGGTAACGTGAGAGAACAGATTGATGAAGATGAATACGGATGTAGAATCTCAGGCAGAAAGAGGACGGGGCTGCCTGACCACCCCCACCTAGTGCCTACCCCCCCCCCCCCCCCCCCCAACACACACACACACACACACACACACAATCTTCCCATTTTATGGGGTCAAAGGCCCCCCCATTAACAAAACCTTCCCTCACATTCATGTTAAGATACTGGAGGTGATGCGTTCAGAGCCCAGCTGTTTCCTCTTGACCTGGCTTGCTGTCAGAGGGACTGGCATTGAGTTTCACCGAGCTGGACACAGACACACAGGGAAGCCATTTCCAACTCAAACAAACCCTCTTAGTCATTAAGGCTGAAGACCTAAAAATGACTTACAGTACTTATAGATGTACTTATAAAATACTTATAGTACTTATAGATGTACTTATAAAATAAGTATGTTTGCTCATTTCTGTTTGTTAATCTTGCATAGCGAATAAACCCCATTCTGATTCTGAAATACTTATAGTTGTAGATGTACTTTGGGCATTCACTGTGGTAATGAAAGAATAAAAGAGCTCTGTTTTGAATATGTCTTCTCTTTTTTTATTCATAAAATGAAGGGTAGCTGAATAGCTTGGCCTTGATGGTTATTGCACAACAGACCTGTTTGCGAATGAAAAGCTTCTTCTGGACAGTCTGTCTCATTAGGGTAACAATAGGTTGAGATCAGGCTAATTTACCTGAAAAATGCTGCCAAGCACAGTGGTCAGATTCTCGGCAGAGCTTAATAACGGGGGGGGGGGGGGGGGGGGGGGGGGATAGCACACAGGGGAATAGAGTGAGCCACGCAACGATTACATCACGGTCGTGTTGTTCAACACTGTTCCACAGAGCCTCGGCGTGTCTCTTGATTTCTCCCAACGTGCCGGCTCCTCTCATCTATTCGTTAGTCCCCCATCCTGTCTCATCAAGAGATAATTTATTCATGAAAAGCTTTTAATTAAGCGGGCAGCATTTAAGGCCGGGTGAGAAGAGGCTAATGCGTCCTGGTCTTTGCTGCTTCAAAGGGGCCGTGTTTTAGCTGCTTGCAGAAGATGATGTGGTTCTGCTGGTTCCACAGTAGCACAACGCAGAGTGTGTCCTAGACATGCTGTCGTTTTCTTTTATAAGCAAACGCAGCCTCCGGGCTGGGGGAGTGTGTGTGTGTGTGGGGGGGGGGGCAACTTTTTGTTTGTTTGGTCCTGCTTTAGAGCAAGTCCCCCCCCCCCCCAACCAGATTACCAAGGTCCTTCCCTCTGTCACATTAGACAGCCTTTGATCTGTAGTATTATTCACACACACACACACACACACACTAAAACCAACACACATTGGCTAACGTTTAACTGTGCCTGAGGTGCGGAAGACCTTGTAGCACTGTGAATGGCTCATTCTTTCCCCTGCGCTTCAGTCATTGAGGAGAGGTACATCATCTGGAAGGACTACGTCGGCTCAAACAGGCTTCGAACTCGCCGTTATTTATACCTTGTGATGTACCGAGGCGCTCGTTTCTCTCCAATGTCATGAACAAAAGCCTCTCGGAGAACGAGGAGGTTACGTAACGCAGAGAGTGTGAATAATGAGCTCCTTCTAACAGACGTGGTCAGAGCGGTTTACTTCATTGGCTGCTTCCAGGGCTGAGTTTGGAGTTCGCAGGTCGGGATTGCAATGTCGACCTCATCAAAGCCTGATTTCATGGCTTTGGGTGGCGTTCGGGGCGGGGGGGGGGGGGGGGGGGGATGTTCAGACAGGGGGGGAGGTGGGGGATGCTGTAGCCTGTGGAGCTTCCACTCATTTATCTGTCCTTTCCTGGAGAAGTCAGGCCGTGCAAGTCTGAGAGTGAGAGGCGGAACCAACACCATCCTCCAGTCCCAAATCCAACAGGCTTCATATCCCACGCTGGAAAGGACCTTTCTGCCTTCCCTGAAGGCACTGCACTCCCCATCTCATTTAAGGACTTCGAGAGAGAGAGAGAGTGTGGTGAATCCAGAAATATATGTACTGACAGATAGTCTAGTCTACTTCAACCATACAGAATGTTCTGGAAAGTCTTGCGTTTCCGGCAGACTGGGAGATGAGCTTGTTCACATGGACTTTAACAAGTCTTTGTTTTTTGGCTTGCCCATTCCAGGTAGACTTAGAGCTCAGTCCTTCATTAGTTTGCCGTCTCTGCCCAGACCAGCATTTCCTTCATCATTCCTAGATATAATGGCGTTCACTGGCTTCATTACTGAGCTGTCAGTTCTTCTGCTCGTTGTGACTCTGCCCTACTTACCTCTGTCAAAGCCTCCTCCTGCCTGTCACTGTATTTCACCCACCTTTCTCCTCGCTGCCTTGCCTCCCGACTTCTCGTCTCGGTCTACCACCTCTTCTCTCTCTCTATCTCTCTCTCGCCCTCCATCTTCCCCATACCTTCCCCAGGGTACACTGCCTCTTGCCCAGACCCCCCCACCACCGCCACAAACCCACTTCAGAATACCATCCCCGGCTGTTCTCCACAGACAGACACACGTCAACACATCAGCCCCACTCCTGTCAGAACCGGAATGGAGAGGACTTCAGACAGGGAGGTGTCAGCGTTGTGTTTGGGAGCACAACATTGAACTTCCCCCCGAATTAATCTGCGCCGCCAACGGAAGGCGCCGGGCGGACTGGCAATTTCTTCCCGTGCCATGTGTTTTCCGTCCTGAGACAAGATAACGAGGGTCAAGCCCCCGGTCAAACTCTTTCACTCTGTAAATCCACTCGGTTTGAAAAAACGGTAACGGCAGGAAGCGTAGTGGTCTTAGGTGCAGCTTAACCCTCTGAATCTCCGCTGCGGAGCCAGATGTGTCTGTACATAATTACAGTAATCAACATCTCTGCTTTGACTGAAAGGCTGACACACCATAAGCACTGTAACTGGTCATTGTGGTGCATGGTATGTATGATTTCACCGCTGCGAAGTAACAATGGCAAAGCTGTCGCAGCCATTTGCACACATCACTAATTGCCAGGCATGCAAGCACAAAAGAAATGCTCTTAGCCTTCTCCTGTGTGGTTGGAGTGGCTTGACATCCCGCCGCTGGCTCTTCCTAGCATGTCCTTATGTGCTTGGGGGGGCTCTCAGGATCATGATGGGCCTTTCTTCTCCGCTAACGCGGCGTCTCCGCCGGCTGCCTGCCACAGTGGCGCCGGCGGTCGCGAACGATCCACTCGTTCGCTAATTGCTTATCTGGCCACCTGCTGCACCTTGACGGTGGATAACAATGTTATCTTGGTGGTTTTGTTGAAGCCTTCTGCTTTGGCAGGGACCCGCTCCTTTTTTTGTAAAGCTGAAATGTCACTGGGTGCCTTTGTATTCCTGTAATCCTGTTGTAATCAGGTTGTTTGGCAGAGCCAGCTTGGAAGACGATGTAAGCGCATGGCGCTGGTTTTTTATCCTTGTTAGTTATGTCCCCTTTAGAGGGGACAGGGGGGAGAGGGGCACGGTGTTCTGTGGGTACTTATGGGACTCCCTTTGTATTTGACTTTAAACATGAATGTAAATATTATTAAAATATGTAAGTGCGAAATGCAGTTGTGTTTGTGTTGTTAGATGCGGGCTTTTCCTGGCGGATGTGGATATGTTTTTTTAACATGGACGACTGTGTGTGGGTTCATTTACATGACATTTGAATACTACGTTCGCTGAAGGAGCGGCCGTTAAGAATTGAAATCGCACTGTTGCTGCTCTCACTTGGATTGAGCTGCTTATGCCACACGAGTGCGTGGGTGTCAGTTATCATTTCTGCTATCCCTTGGTAGTCCTGTTCAAAATCACTGCCGCTTCGTTTCTGGATCACTGCGAGGGGAAAATCATCAGAACAATCGATGAGCGCTGCCAAGCCTGGCCCCAAATCGCTGTAGCGCTCTGTCCCAGCCTGTTGCCTGTCTTGCTCACGGTTCTCCTCTGGACCGCAGGGTGCAATTACTGCTTTGGCAGATGTCCGTCTCTCTCCTGGCCACTAAAGGTGAACGGTCAGTGGTTCCGGTTGATGCAGCTGTTATGGCGATCTACGGATGTTACAACCTTCCCTCTTCTGCCGTCTTCAGAAATGGCATTCTCCTGCCCGCACAAACGCTGTGTTCGCATTCTGTTTAAGGCTGCCCTTGAACAGCGCTCCATTCTTCAAAGTACGTTTTTCTTGATAACAGCCATTATGGTGTGTGGGAGGACCAGAAGCACTCTAACAAGCTACAGACATCATATTGGACTGATGTGTCCTAGGCAGAAAAGGATTTGGGTTTGGAGAGAGAGAGAGCTACAGAGACAGAGAGAAAGAGAGAGAGAGCCAGAAAGACATAGGGAGACAGAGAGACAGAGAGAAAGAGAGAGAGATAGAAAGAGAGAGAGACAGAGAGAGAGAGAGAGAGACAGAGAGAAAGAGAGAGGGAGACAGAGAGAGAGAAAGAGAGAGAGGAAGGGAGGGGGAGAGGTGTGTTCATCGTGATAGATGGAGGAAGAGATGGAAGCAGCTGGCAAAAGGGATCTGAGGTGACAGCCAATTTTACTCAATATACCTTTAGCCTCACCGATACACACACAGTCTCTCCCCCTCTCTCACATCCACACACACACACACACATACAGCTACCTTACCGATGATAATAGCAGTACATGTGAAAAGCCCCTCTCCCTCTGTATCTTACACTGCCTACACAGTGTTAATACCATACTGTAGCTGTTAATATTTATATACAGCACACACTATATGTATTAACACAAAAATAAAAAAGAGACAGTTCTCTTGTTCGACACTATCAGTTTTTATTCTGCAAAGTATATTTCCAAAGGCTCAAAGTACCAAGTGATCTGTTATGTACAATACTGCCCTAGCAGAAGTAGGGCAGGGCAACCCTTACTTTGTTGCTGTTTAGCTATCTTGAAGTTAAAAAAACACAAGGTGAGAGGTGACTGTACCAAAGGGATTTATTTGAGAGCGTAGCTGCTCAGGTATCCAGCTCTAGAGGCCCCTGGATGAAGGGTGAGAGAGACCAGAAGTGGAGAGCCACGTAAGAGCCCCCTGTAGGCAGCCGCCCGTAACCGGCTCGCCCTCCTCTGACGTGCGACGCGACCCTCTCTCCTCTTGTTCTCTCTCCTTCAGCTGTTAAAAATAAAGCCCTCCAGCGAACCAGCGTTCGTCCGTCCGTTCGTCCATCCGGGGCCCCACGCAGACCCAGCGAGAGCTCCTAGCGCAGCCCACGCCATCTCTGTGTACGCCAGGCACCTTCGGGAGACGTTTATAGCTCCGATAGCTCTGGAGTGTCGCTCTTCTGCACCGGTTAAAGCTCCGATCTTTGACTCTCGCCACGGTGTACGATTTGGAGCCTGCGGCAAACCAGTCTCAGAATAGCAAGCCAACTACCGCTGACTAAACAACTAATTCAATGGTGATATAATCGTGCACAAAGTGAATGGGGTTGACGGCATTCTTTTTTTTGTTACAGCGCTCGGTTTATTGTTTGTTTCAGAACTCTAGTTCAAGTTGTCTCTACATTTATCTGGGCCAACGTTGTATTATGAGGCAGTTGAGTGCTACCACATTGATTTGAGGTATAAACAAACGATATTAGTCCTGCGATTGGATATAAGCATCCATTTTGATTCCAAGCTCATCTTTTAAACCATGCCTGTTTTATTATGTGCATGGTGAAAATAATGGAGGAGGAACAGAATTGAATTGGAGAGTGAGGGTCTTTGGATCGAGTAACGTACGGGTCTATAAAGCTCTGTTGTAAACACAACTCTTGATCTCTCATCCACATCAATAATGAGGCGTGATTGAGCACTATTGGGTGCTAGGTATCATCCCTTATCCATTAAGATTGTTTGTTATTGCTGAAACATTTACGATTCTGGGCAAACATACTGCGAATAGAGCATGAATAAAGACACGCTGATTAGAAAATCGACCATCCATTCACAAACTGTGTCCTACATTCCACCAAATGGATTCGAGCAACATTATTTCAGACCCTTGAGCTATTGTCCCTCACTTTTCTCCTTTAGAAATCGCTTAGAGCTTTTTTAGGAAACTGTGATCAGCCTTTAAGATAGTCCCCTCCCTCCTGTCATCCAGCCTTGGAAAATTCCAGAAGCCGTCTCTTTTTCAAGTCCCATCAAGCGGAAGAATATCCTGAGTCCCTGCCTGAGATGTCCATCATGTTTATTGTCTGACCTGGGTGGACCAGATCTACTTTTCTCTTCCCTTCTCCTCCCTGTTTAAATGTGTTTCTGGGTCTGCAGTCCTTTGGGGAACTGCTGCTGAGTGTGCCAATAGTCTACTTAGTGTTCTGGAACCATCTGGGGGGACTGCAACGTTTCTTGCGGCACAGGAGGCGTGACTGAAGGGTGGAACACTGGAATTATCGTCATCTGAGAGGATTCGGGGGGAGAGCTGATATGTTGTGAGCTAAGTCAGCTGGATTTCAGTTGCCCAGGTTCAGGCCTCCATGTTGCCCAGGTTCAGGTCTCCATGTTCAGGTCCTCCAGGTTCAGTCCTCCAGGTCCAGTCCTCCAGGTCCAGTCCTCCAGGTTCAGTCCTCCAGGTTCAGTCCTCCAGGTTCAGGTCCTCCAGGTCCAGTCCTCCAGGTTCAGTCCTCCAGGTTCAGTCCTCCAGGTTCAGGTCCTCCAGGTCCAGTCCTCCAGGTTCAGTCCTCCAGGTTCAGTCCTCCAGGTTCAGGTCCTCCAGGTTCAGTCCTCCAGGTTCAGTCCTCCAGGTTCAGTCCTCCAGGTTCAGTCCTCCAGGTCCAGTCCTCCAGGTCCAGTCCTCCAGGTCCAGTCCTCCAGGTTCAGTCCTCCAGGTCCAGTCCTCCAGGTCCAGTCCTCCAGGTCCAGTCCTCCAGGTTCAGTCCTCCAGGTTCAGTCCTCCAGGTCCAGTCCTCCAGGTCCAGTCCTCCAGGTCCAGTCCTCCAGGACCAGTCCTCCAGGTCCCTCACATCAGTCGTCTGGGTCTCAAGGTGTTGCCGGGTGAAAAGAGAGAGAGCTCGGCTGCTTCCTTGTAGCTAACCAGTCACCTGGAACAGTCAATCCATCACGGCTTAGCTCATGTCACAGGGTTACGGAGGGCCGTAGAGGTATGAAGGCCATTGACAGTTTTATACACCACTATTGATAAAACTGTATAAGCGATACACGTGTGTGTGTGTGTGTGGGGGGGGGGGGGGGGGGGGCTGGAGCCAGGGACTATAGGCTCCTGTCCTCTCCCTGTGCACAGACCTTGAGTATGTCAGCTAGTTTGGTTTGGTGATAAAGAACCTGGCAGATTGTGATTTATGGGCTGTATTGGGCTGGAATGACACATCACAGTCTCAGCGCTGAGGCAGGACACACCGCATCCATCAACAGCAGGGAGGAGCTCATAAACACCCCCACCCCCCAGCACTGGAACGAGGGCGGAGGGGCGTCAAGGAAAGGGTTTAAAGCGCTCTGGCTCGCGTCGCGTAAAAAAAAACAGTGTTTGTTTGAGCAAGGGAGTCAGACAGAAAGGGGAGAGCGAGGGGGGGGGGGGGGCAAAGAAAAAAATACGAGGAAGCGGGAGGGGTGAGTTTAAGTCGGGTGTGGGACAGTGACGTCTAATTGCATGAGAGTACAGCCTTTGTGAGTTGTGTTTTTCCGGATAGTGACAACCTGGCCTTACGTGAATGATGATTGCCGCTTCTGATTGGTTGACAGAGGAGTGGAGCTGGGTGCTGATTGGTCTTCTGTCTGAGGTGTGTCTCCTTGGAGGAGTGTGATTGGTGGTTCTGACGATGTCTCAGAGAAGATCGGTCAGCCCTCTCTAGCTTGAATGAAGCTAATTGAAAGGACAGAGATGGATAGAGAGAGAAGGACCAAGAGAGAGGGAGAGAGAGAGAAAGCAACGTGGGCGTTCTAAAAGGATGTGATGCGTATACCTCCAGAACTCTCCGTCAAAGTGTCTCTCTGAGCGATACAATGACTTTTTTTTATAGCGTAAGCGAAAATTTGTTTAATTAATGCCGGTTGTCATTTACTGTTAGAACCGGAAGTTCAGTTTTAGGGGCATGCTTCTCCCGTATGGAGACAGCAGTGTAAACACCAACGAATCAGAGACATCCCTTTCTTAATTACGTGCGAGCCCTGTGTGCCAGGAAGTCCTCTCTCGTTCTCGTGCGTGCTAAGCTGTGTGCGTGAGCAAGGGGGAAGACATTCCGGCCAGCTTTATAAAGGTCTCATTGTGTCTCTGTCTTACCTGCGTCACTCTGTGAGTCATTCCTGCGCTCGCAGTCTGGATCTCTCTCCACTTCCGTCTTCGGCTAATGAAGCAGGGGGCCGACGAAGTGGGCGGAGACTCACAGGAACAACTCTGAAATAGGTGAACCCAAAGACAATGGACTCACTGATGTCGGTTCTGACGGCACCGCCAGCCGTGATGCACCTCAGTCTGAAGGCACTCTACCGGCCGTGACAGCTGTATTCTCAGCTCTGTACGCGCAGTTTGTAAGGATAATGCGTGGTTGAATGGTTCGCGGTGACAAGGAGTCTAAAGTGGTGTGTGTGTGTGTGTGAGAGACAAGGTTTTCAATAAGAAAAGTATCCTTATCCGACTTCCTTTCACTCTTTCCACCCCCCACCCCCCCACCCCCCCGCCCACACGGCAGGTTCTGAAAGGCTGTAAGAAGCTGGCCATGTCGGTGTGCTCCGTGGGCCGTATTCCTGGAGGATACATAACCAACCACATCTACACCTGGGTGGATCCCCAGGGCCGGAGCGTGTCCCCTCCCTGTGACCTCCAGGAGACGCGAGCAGACAGCCTGCGACGGGGGCAGGAGGGCGCAGAGAGGACGGTGAGGAGGGTGTGTGTAGTTGGTCTGTGTGTGTGTGTGAGGGTATGTGAACCGGTGTAGCGCTGTCCAGGAACTTCTTTGTTCAAACTGAAAGCCTTACATCAGTGGTCCTCAACCCTGGTCCTCAGAGGCCTCCATGTCCTGCATGTTCTAGATGTTTCTCTGCTCCAATACACCTGATTCTAATGTCCTCTACTGTGATTCTATAGAGCTAGATAAGGCATTGCTCTCCAGGGCCTGCCATCATTGATTTGAGAACACAAATGACACAAACCCATGGTTACACAACGTGGTAACTACACAACATTGTTTGAAACCAACTGGGTTGGACTTTATTAACGTTTTGAAAAACTTTAGCCAGAGGCAGGATGTGAACAAGAAAGAGGGATGAGGGACAGAAATGGAGGTCAGACCCCACTTATTCTTCTGGCATCACGCCCCACCCGCTCCCCTTCCCCCTGCCTCCTCTCTGGCCTCCCCCTCTCCCCGCCTGGCCCTGTGCTGTCCCCCCCCACCCCCCATCGCCCGCCCGCCCTCTCCACCTCCACTGATGTGAAAACTGCAGCGTTAGCAGCATGCAGAGCAACGCAGAGGCTGGCGAACGTAGCTTTGCGCAACCCTGCAGATTTAGACTGGCCCGCCAACACAGGAGCGAACGCAGCCCGGCAGCATCCAACAAAGAAGATTTACACCCCCCCCCAAAAAAAAATGAACATAGATTTCGTTATTCATTCTGCTCCAAATTGCTAAGTGCTAATTTTCCCCTTGTATTTGGATGAGCTCAGATGACCTAAGGCAATTAAAAAGAGTTGATGTTTAGTGGCTTGACTGGAGGGGCGCCGTCCAGTGAAAATGTGTTGCCACAGAAGATAGACGACCTCTGCCAAGACTATGATATGTTGGTTCACTTTAGGCAGGAGCCACGAGACATGAATCAGTGTTATTGGTTTGCCATCTCGATGTGAGGCACTGCTCCTTTTGGGGTTTTATGCCGTGGTGGGAATTATTGATCTTTCACCTGAATCTCCAGACATAGTACGCATAGTCGTTTATATACACATGGGTGTCAGATGCTTTGGTGTAAACGCTAGACAACAAAAAAGAACAATAATGGCTTCTAGGAATGACTGACGACAGTCCCATGCTGTACAAATTATGTTGAATTCAGCTTCTTGAGTTAAACTATGTAGCCAAAACTGTGGATTCCACTGACTATTAAATACTTTGACACTGTTGGTTGAGGAAATCCACTCATTTGTATGTGTGTACTGAACGTGTGTTCACCTCTGTGTGTGTGTGTGTGTGTGTGTACTGAACGTGCGTTCACATCTGTGTATGTGTGTGTACTGAACGTGTGTTCACCTCTGTATGTGTGTGTGTGTGTGTACTGAACGTGTGTTCACCTCTGTGTGTGCGTTGTCCCGCAGGTGAGCCTGAACCTGGATGACGGCCGTTCTCTGGGCCTGATGATCCGAGGAGGGGCTGAGTATGGCCTGGGGATCTACATCACTGGGGTGGACCCTGGATCAGCTGCAGACGCTGGGGCCCTGAAGGTACAGGGACCACCTGGGGGCTCTTCAGGGGCCAAAATGACCCCAAACTATGTTTAAAACACACACACATACACAATAAGATTGAATGTGATTGAACAAACTCTGACAACACCAAATCTTTTTAATTCATGTGCAGCATAGTTTTTCATTTCAGTCCCAAACCAGGTATATTAATGATGTAATTAACTTGTTTTATTTCAGAGTTTCAATGTGGATCCTTTTTGACCCATTGGACAGAGGGAAATGCTAAATATGTAGAGCACAAGAGTTAACGAGGCTAATCATGCTAACTCTGTCCTGTTAGCTACACAGTGGTTATATCAGGGGTGGGCAATCCTGGTCCTCGAGGGCCGCTGTCCTGAAGGTTTTGGATGTTTTCCTGCTCCAGCACACCTGATTCCAATGAAGGGTCGTTATCAGGCTTCCACAGAGCTCGATAACGACCTGTTCATTTGAATCAGGTGTGCTAGACTAGGGAAACATCTAAAACCTTCAGGACAGCGGCCCTCGAGGACCAGGATTGCCCAACCCTGGTTTTAGATGTTTCCCTGCTCCAACACACCTGGTTCTAATGAATGGCTCCTTATCTAGCTCTGTAGAAGCATGTTAACAAGCATGCATTTGAATAAGGTGTGCTGGAGCATGGAAACTTCTAAAACATGCATGGCAGGGGGTGGCTGAGGACCAGGGTTAAGAACCACTGGCCTAATGTAACTAATCTGTTATCTGATTAATCTGGCTAAACTCCTACTGTAACTGGGTTGTCAAGCCTCTACTAATCATCAAATGTCTTAACACACATACAGTATACACAGACTGGATTGCTGTATGAGCACTGTAGTAGGGCCTAAACAATGCTTGAGAAAAAACTCTGACATATGTCAAGAAATACATTTAATTTAATGCAATAAATAACAATAACAAACGTTCTTGATCCTTGGTCAACTACATTTCCCACAAGTCATCGCGAGATTTCAGGACCGGCGGACAAACTTCATCAGTACGTTTTTACTATTCTCATAACAATAATACAATAATTTCAGTTAAACGGTGCCTGTAAATCAGCATCTGAATAAAAATGTGAAGGAAAATGGGAGGTGTAGTCGCTGGAAATGGGCTTACTGTATTGATGAAATGGCTTATTTGTAAATTTGCTCCGACTTGTCAATAAGATATCTAGCCTGTCAGTGTTGTCAGCAAGTTAACATGGGCTACGGAAAACGAAAAAACTACAGGTAAGGGGGCCGTTTTAAACGGTATTATCTCATTTTTTGTAGTCAAGGCCTTCCTTTTAAAATGTCAAATAGATTATATAAATATTCACGTATTATTTAGGGTACTGAGCAGTGGCCAAGAATACCCGCGTCTCAATTCCTTCTCTCTGGAAGTCCGTTCTTGGAAAGTCCGCGCTTCCGTTATTTGAAAGTCAGTACTTCCGTTCTTCGCGGGATTTGGATTGATAAACAGCCATCATATTTCTTTTTTTCAAATGGTCTAAATTCCACCGTGTGGAATTTATCTTCAAAGATCCAGCCAGAGCCTGACAGTTTGGCAGTCTTTCTTTGACAGTGAGATGAAGGATGCCTTTCTGCACTCCAGCTGGCTCTGCAGTCCAGGGGGGACGGGGAGGGAGGACAGTCAAGGCATCAGCCCAGTGTTAGGGCTCCAGGGCTCTGCAGTCCGGGGGGGTACGGGGAGGGAGGACAGGCAAGCCATGAGCCCAGTGTTAGGGCTCCAGGGGCAACACTGCACACTATAAGTCAGGTCCAACAACGCAGGACACACACACACACGTATACATGCACACACACAAAATGCAGCAGATGTTTATGCATCACTGGTCAGGGCTGCTGTATAACCGATTCCTAGATGAAAAGTGGTCAAAAAAGATGCAGAATGGAAAGATGTTAAATGTGGAACAAAATGAAAAGTGGTATTTGTGTGGCCTCAACCTTCTCTGATGCGTTGTTGATGTCTGTCCAAGGCAGACTCTGTGATTTTATCATTAGAGAAGGACAGACAGGCAGGTAAATAGGCTGTTTGTTTAGCCAAGACGACAATCAGTGTCCCCCGCTCCGTCTCCTTATCCCTCTCTGCTTTCCTGTTCTCCCTCTGCTGTGCTCTCGCTCTCACTCTTTCACTCTCTCTCTCCCTCTCTCTCTCCCTCTCTCCATCTCCCCCCTTCCTCTCTCTCTTTCCCTATCCCCCCTCTCTCTTCCTCTCTCTCTCTCCCTCTCCCCCCCTCTCTCTCCCACTCCCCCCCCCTCTCTCCCTCTCTTGTTCTCTATTTGTCCCTGCTCAGCCTTGGGTACAGTCACGTTACTCTGCAGTAAACATCCAGACAGGAAATGGCTCGATTTTATTCTCCCCGCCAAATTAATATCGCAAGGGATTTTTGGTCTAATTATAGAGAGATAATTGATTGCATTTTGCTATGCTGTTAACAGTTCGGAAATGTGTTGCATTTGTACGGATGCCTGAATGAAATATTTAACCGTTTCTGGAAAGAAGGGTATTTCAGATAAATGGGCACCTGTGCAGATGGCATATTCTAAAAGGCCTTTGGCTGTGTAGAAGCACACACACTGGTTGTCCAGTGGTTCTGCACAGCTGAATCCATTACATTCTCATTAACAGGCTTCATTAAGAGCTAGATAAGGACCCAGGCATTAGACGCAGGTGTGTTTGAGCAGGAAGACATCTAAAACATGCAGGACAGGTCCCTGATGACCAGTGTTTAGAACCACTGTGTCCATAGAACAGGATCGCTAATAATGTCACCAATAGAAATATATCTGCAGCCAATTGGATTTACCGCACCTGATTAAATGCTTCTTAAAGTGAGTATAAAATGTGTCCCTAAAACTCCTCCTCTGGTAATAATGTTTTGTCCTCCATAAAAAAGGGTGTTAACTTTCTCAAAGGCATCTCAGTCGTTTTAACTTGGAGATCAAGACGCTGGCATATCTCCAGGCCTTAACTTGGGCCCTTTGCAAATCAAAGGAGCCAGCTGTTGTTGCGCCTTGACGGATGGCCGAACGTCCCGTCCCATCTGCGAGTCCTGGTGCTTCCAGACGCACTCTTTAATTAGTGTCACTCCACCTGAGGCTCCGCAAACATTTCCTGCCCAGCCTTTTTAACCAGCCAGCCCACAGATGTACCTGTCGCTTGCAAAAAAAGGGGGGGGGGGGGGGGGGGGGGGGGTCTGGCCCAGTTTGGCAGGCGATGAAATGGACCCTGTGTTAGAATAACAGCGAATCATTTAGCGAACTCACTCCTGGTGAGATTGCACATTCGGCTCTACTCATCTATTACCAAGCCCCTTTTCCCCCAGAACAACCATGGACTGTCTAGCACCAGCCTTCTCTCTCTCTCTCTCTCTCTCTCTCTCTCTCTCTCTCTCTCTCTCTCTCTCTCAGGAAGGACAAGCAAACAGCATCTGTGGACCATCTCTCATCCACGGCCAGACCTGATCGTTTCTTTCATACTTCATCCTGAATGATCGGTGGCACATCGCTTGTAAATCACGCCGTCGACCAGCGGTTTGAGCTGCGATAAAACAACTTCCTGTTTCCGGCGGTCTTATCCCATGACTCGGTGACCAGGGCATAAGATCGTCGATGGGTTTACAGACCCTGTCATTCCTCCTTCCCCGGACTGAGCTGTAGGCAGCACCGGAGTATAAATTAGTTTCTGTCTCTGTATCGCTCTCTCTCTCTCACACACAGACACACACATACACAGACATGCACACACACACGAGTAATGAGCTTCACTCAAGCTGATTTTACTGCACATAAATGTACTGGTGTAAGGAGGGAGGGGGAAGGAAGTCGATAACTAATTTCTCCTGTACTTCCTTTCCTCTAAAGAGAATAGGCCAATGACAGAGGTGCATTGGCCAGTAGAAGAAGCTATTGTGCCTCTTCGGCAACTCAGCAACTTCCTCAACCCTCTCTCTCTCTCTCTCTCTCTCTCTCTCTCTCTCTCTCTCTCTCTCTCTCCGTCTCGCTCTCTCTCTCTGTCTCTCTCTCTGTCTCTCTCTCTGTCTCTCTCTCTCTCTGTCTCTCTCTGTCTCTCTCTCTCTCTCTGTCTCTCTGTCTGTCTCTCTCTCTCTTTCTTTATTTTGTCTTTTATATGCCATGTTCACTGCAAATAGACCATCTTCAACACAAGGGGATCGATAAAAGCAGTTTCATCATAAACTGTCATCCAGGCTACTTTGTCAATGATGCAAATTAGATTTGGAGTTGATTAGCTTTCCATTTTCAATAGGTTAACTTCAAGCACTGCATCCAAAAAGGCATTAAATCAAAAAAGATGAAAATAAATAAATCGATTAGCAATAACCGCTGTCTATGGGTTGTGATGTTTGTCCAGTTGGCTGCTGGTGGATAATAACTATTGATCGGTACCCTTCGGTCTTGCAGTCATAGAAGTGTGCTTTATGAATAATGTTGATTATAAATGGCACCTGTTTCCCCTCTGATGTAATCATTTCAGTTGTTTGCGTGTGTTTAAGCCAATGACTGTGCATAATGTCTGGTCAGCTGACATCTCGCTTGGACGTTTGTCTTTGCGTGTGCAGCACCACAATCCTGGATATGGAGACAACCTTGACAAGTCCTGTAACACACTCTGTATACGAAGACTAATTCAAGTTGTGTATGGAAAACTGAAATTAATCTCTGTGGGGTTCACGTTCGTATATACAGTGAACCCTCGTTTTTCACGGGGGTTACGTTCCAAAAAGAACCCGTGATACGCGAAATCCGTGAAGTAGAAACCTTTATTTAATTTTTTCACAATTATTATACAATTAAATACTCTATTATATATTAAAACCAAAGAACAAACCCTTTTTACAGGCCCAAGCATTTGTTTAACAAATAAAAGTACTGTATACTGTAAACCGCAACTTTATTGATGCACAGGTTTGTGTTGGAAAGACTGTTTAGCCAATCAGAATACAGAACACAAAGCATGAGGCAAATCCGTGAAGTAGCGAAACCGTGAAAAGTGAACCGTGATATAGCGAGGGTTCACTGTATATGACCATCTCCTCTCCCTGACCCGCAGGTGGGCGATCAGATCTTGGAGGTGAACGGGCGGAGCTTCACCACCATCCCCCACGACGACGCCGTGCACGTGCTGAAGACGAGCCATCGCCTGCTGGTGAGGGTGCGAGACGTGGGCAAGCTGCCCCACGCCCGGACCGTGGTGGACGAGACCAAGTGGATCAGCAGCCCCTCCATAGCGGAGAGCACCGCCTGCAACACGGCGGCCAACGCACGGTGAGAACCCGGGGGGAGTTCCCCAGGGTGGAGGTCCCCAGGGTGGAGGTCCCCAGGGTGGAGGTCCCCAGGGTGGAGGTCCCCAGGGTGGAGTTCCCCAGGGTGGAGGTCCCCAGGGTGGAGGTCCCCAGGGTGGAGTTCCCCAGGGTGGAGGTCCCCAGGGTGGAGGTCCCCAGGGTGGAGTTCCCCAGGGTGGAGGTCCCCAGGGTGGAGGTCCGTGCTGCTGGGGTCTGGATGGGTAGGCGTAGGGGGTTCGGAGTGCGACCACCATCACGTGTGTCTCTTGACAAGGCTGGCCTAACGAACAAGCTTTCATGTAAACCGAAAATTGTTGCCTTTGGACATACGGAAGATATTACGCATATGGAAGAAGTAGAAGATGGAAAAAAAAATCTCCATTACACGCCTTGAAATCAATTACCTCCTCTTGGTTTTCATTATAAGGGCCTGACACGTGCATTAACAATCCCATTTCATCCTTTTCAATTAAACATCTCTTCCGCGGCCGGTCACATCCAGAACATGACAAGGCTGTGCGGTCAGGATCCGCGGTTAGAGCACCTCAGGTCCTTGTTGCAGCTCAGGTCTGCAGGATGTGAGTGCTGAATCCTGGGGTGGAATTAAAGTTATGAATTGTAGTTATGAAAGCATTGTTACCTCTCCATTGTGTCCCCCCCCCCTCACCCACTCGCCCCTCCCCTCCCTCTGCTGTACGCCCCCTCCACCCCACCCCCCACCCCCCACCCCCACCCCCCTCCTGTCACCAGTCCTAATGGAGCCCAGCTGATTGAGGGTCGAGGGAGGCGTAAATTTCCTTTGACGTTCCCCCCTTGGAAATCATGCAAGGTGGCTTTTAGCCCTGCGCTTCATTAAGCTCACGTTGCCTGACTCCTGTTTGAGGTGCGGCGATGAGCAGGCCGGAGGTGTTGGGGATGTTCTGATCAGTGAATAGGAAAATGCCAGATGGAGGCTTTTTTCATTTGGTTTTGGATTATTTGCAGGCTGCGCGTTTGTGTGTCTGTGTGTGTGTGTGTGTGTGTCTGTGTGTGTGTGTCTGTGTGTGTGTGTGTCTGTGTGCAGGCAGCCCCTCCTCTAAACTTCCATGTTCTTCTGTTCCTTACAGGCTGCTGTCTGGTCGAGTTACACCTGCGTTGGGAAAGGTACGTACCCTCCATCCTTGGTCGGTTTCCAATCTGCAGATTAGATCTTTCCGTCTGCACTGTCACTCATATGGAAGGCTGAGCCTTCATCAAGAGGGAAAACAGACCGAAACTGGGCCCGACTGTGGCGATGCTATCTGGGGATGGGATTTAAAGGCCTTGTCCATCCGCAGGCTCAATGCTGGATCGTCAAGAGCGCCGGGGCCCTTGTGGTCGCCCTGGTTACGGGAGCGGTGTGCCGTGTCTCACGTACACGGGGAGACTTGGAGTGTTAAGAGTGGCGGAGGGCGAGAGACTTTGCCAGGAGTGCAAAGAGAACGGCCGCATTTGACATCTTGACAGTATCGGGTGGAAAAATAGAGTCAACCCCTTTCAGGGCGAATTGAAACAATGAGTCATCACTTGGAAGGTTGAAGGATTGAAGGGGTTCGTGGTTAGAGGCCCTCTGATGCACCAGGGGCAGGGTGGCAGGGGGGAGGAAAAACGAGGAGAACATCTATGGAGGTCAGGAGAAGAGCGTTGACTCTTTACTGGCAATTAGGAGGGGAAATTTGTCAGCCACCCACCCCACCCACCCACCCCACCCCACCCCTCACCCCTGCCTCCGCCCCCCCCCAGTCCCTACACTCATCTTCAGGTCAATCTTTCCAGGAATTTGGCTCCCCCACAGGAATCGTTTAAGGTCCCAAGGTGACTCGCAGGATTGCGCTCAATGCGGGAGACAGAGTTATGCGAGCCACTGTGCATTATGGGGCCTTCATTATGCCGACGGTGTGAAGTCAGTCACAGTCCACAGCACAGACCAAGCTGAAGGGGAGGCTGATGGGAAAAGGAACATATTTCTGTAGAAAAATGGCAAATGTAACAGACAAACTACACTAGAACCCTCTCACAAAGATCTTTCCATTTCTCTATTTTCTTCTCCCTCCCTCCCTCCCTCCCTCCCTCCCTCCCTCCCTCCCTCCCTCCCTCACCTCTCCGTTGAAAATATTTCCACATTATATTTCAGAGGAGCACAGTGCAAATTTGCTTTGAATGCTGAAGCTGATCGACATCAGAAGGACCGACTAAAATTAAACCACCATTCATCTCAAACGAGACCCCGGCGTACGCGCTGCCAGCATCCGGCTAACGAGCTTTGTAATTGGAGATCGGACGGTGGGCTGTGTTAATTCAATCAGGTCACGTGATCCGTTTCAACTACTGACGGGTCAGAATGAATGAAATCCTCCTGATAAATCAAAGCTCGTCTTGTCTGAAAGGAAGGCAGATGGGCATCACACAGCAGAGGTGCTTGGATGTCCGACACAGTGGTTGATTGTTTTATAGCCTTGGGCAATCCTGAGGATTTTTCGGCTGATCTGTACAGATGTAGCCTTCCACTCCTGGGCTTGTTAAGGGGTGGGGGGGGGTGGGGGGGGAGGGGAGGGGCGGGGGCAGTGCTGGTTCAGGCTCATAAGCTGCCCTTCAGCGTTTGATAAATACTGCAAACTCCTGCTGCATTTGGAGGTCAACCTTGGAGCGGGGTAGTGTGTCCCAGCTTAAGCCCACTTACGCACACTTACGTTCATATACACACACCTGCACACGCAAACTCTCCCTCATTCCCTGTTGCAGAGCAGCTAGGAGGGCTGCTCTCCAGAATGTTCTCCAGTTCTCCCAGCATGCCTCAGTGCGATTGAGCGAGTCTGGCCCCTGTGTGTCAGCGAGCCACAGACGCCAGGGGAACTCTGGCCACAACTACTGGCAGGAGGTGCCATCAAGCAGGGAATTAAGAAGGGCCTCTTAGTCCTTCTACTGGGGAGTCTGATGGCTCAGCTAAATGTAAAATGTAATGTGCTGTTCTGTAAAGTCCACTAACAGGTTACTGGTAACAGCTGTGTGCATGATGATGGTGAAGATTCAACCCTTTGCCCATCGCATTCGATCGATCCAGTAACAACAACCAGTTACTGTTTCAGACCTGAAGTCTTTCGGACTTGAAATCTTTTGTGGCGTCATCGTTCCTTTTCTCTGCGGCCAGCTTTCCTGCGAGGCTCTGCTTGGGTTAGTGTTAGCTCTCCCAGATAGCCGTAATGAGACCCCAGTGATATGTGCTTCCCGCTGCTGATTATAAGAAGCGCTAACGGAGGACAGTTTGTGCTTGTCCCTCCCGAATCGACCAGGGCTGACTGCGCGTTGCCACGGCGTCTTGCCAAACGTCTATCAGGGCCTGTTTGACTGGATCGATTTGAGCGTCCGTCTAAAGGTGAAGTCATGAATATTGTCTAGAGTGCATCTAGTCTAAAAACTCCCCCTCCCCCCTCCCCCCCCCCCCCCCCCCAACTCCGCCCCCCACCCCCCTGCCTACTATAGACACTAGATTGCCCCTTGGAATTGTTGGGAAATTAAATGTATTCATTTTTATGAGCTGGAGTATTATACTTCAATATCATTCTGATGGGAGATAGATATTCAGAGCGCTGCTATGGACGATCAACCCTTAGGGAAATTCAAGGCATGAAGTCAATCGTTTTAAATGAGACGCGCGCCTATAAATTGTTATTATTGTCTGTTTAATAGTCATCACCTGGGCTCAATGGTAACCTACTTCTGATGTGTTTTCCCGCACTAACTTGTCCCACAAGGTCAGATCAAATCTACACACTCTTATGAAGTATTGATTTTTCAAACTAGCTGGCAGAGTCTCTCTGTGTTCCAGTAAATCCCTTATTTTCCCTTCAGCTTCTGCTTCCAGTCGCCAAGCTTCTAACCTTGAGTTCTGTGTTTCTGCTCGAAGCTCGGAAGAGCTCCTCATTGCAGTTCCGTAGATCCGTTTTTTAAATGCATCGCTACATGTTTTAGCCGCACATATAATACAGGGGCTGGTCTGAATTACTTTTTCGGCATAGGTAAGATGGTTTGGTTATTTATACTGAATTTATACTGTTGTCAGACTTGTAACTTTATTTTTTAAAGACTAGCGGCTTATTTTTTTTCTCAGTATGGTCCAATTAACTTCATACAAAAGATAAAAAGTTATGTCTGACAACTGCATTGTAAATTCCAGACTATTTTCTGTTGGATTCTATTCAGAGTGGAAACTGTCATATGAAAAAAAACTTGTGCTGCTTTACACAAGATAACAATGATGGAGTTGTCATGGCAAAACAAGCTCTGACTCACCCTAATACCGATGCATTTGAAGTGGAGTCTATTCTTAGAACCTCACTACTGCCCATGTACGTGTGTGTGTGTGTGTGTGGGATGAGAGGAGAGCGCGTTCAGGGGCTTCAGAACATTGTGGACTAGCAGCATCTGTACTCACTAATCCATCGACCGGTAGTTATAGGCTGGGCGCCACACTCACGCTTTCTCCCTCTCCCTCTCTCTCCCTCACTCTCACTCTGTCTGTCTCTCTATCCCCCTCTCTCTCTCTCTCCCTCCCCCTCTCTCTCTCTCTCTCTGTCTCTCTCTCTCTCCCTCTCTCTCTGTCTCTCTCTCTCTCCCTCTCTCTCTCTCTCTCTCTCCCCTCCCTCTCTCTCTCTCTCTCTCTCCCTCTCTCTCCAGTCTGTGTGTCGAGGTGTGGGTCCTCCAGGGACCCAGGTGTCTCTTGAGGAACAGGCCTTCCTGCTTCTGACCGACCTAGAGAGACAGACCATGGCCTACTATCTCCAAGAGTACCAGGGGGGGAACATAGGAGTGGAGCCCCTGGCTATGGCCCTGTTTGAGCTGTTCAACACCCACGCCAAAGTAAGCCCACCCTGGGACGCCGTTCGCCTCTCTTTGATGGTTGCGTAAGCCGCGTCGAGCCGCTTCCCAGAAGCAGACGTCTTCCTTCCGTTCCCGCCCCCCTAATCCACCCCCTCTGTTTCCCTCCAGTTGTCCCTGCTGTCCGACGTGAGGAGCCTGGTGGCTGCCCAGGATTTGGACCTCTACGATGGGCTGGTGCTGCGCCGCGAGAGGGAGGCCCTGAAGGCCTGGCACGGAGGCCTGGGAGCGCCGCATCCCAGGAGCCGCTGCGTGCACGAGTCTTCGCCGGGCCAACAGACCCCTGCTATGGTGGGGGGGTGGGGGTGGGGTGGGGGGATGGGGTGGGGGAGTGATAAAGGGAGAGAGAGAGAAAAAAAGTCGGTAGAGCGTGATGAAGTGTGAGCGACGCGCATGTACAAGACTGTGTGTGATTGAGTTTGCCCCCCCACACACACACACACACACCCCCAACCCCCGCCCCCCGCCCGCATATCCATCCTAATCTCCCCCCCCCCCCCCCCCCCCCAGCTGCAGCACATCTCCGGCCCCCAGTGTCAGAGGAGTGATTCGGGCTGAGATAGCCCAGTAACAGTGTAGTATCGATGTTTCACTGTGGTCCCCCCAATCCACTCATCAAGGAACCTCATTCTGCCAGAGCAGGGAGCTGCAGGAGTCAGCCTAAGACCCGTAGCCGCTCCGCAAACTCTCTCTGGTTTAGGCTCAGACTCGGCAGGGATTATCCACTGTGCAGGGAGAGGGATTATCGCCCCTTTGTTTTCGAGCGCGAGCTGTTTAAAATGCGACAGGTTAGGCAGTGTTGCTGCTGCTGTTGCTGTTGTTGTGTGTTTTGATTGCGTGGTCGGTGGACTCCGCGGCTGGATGGGTCATCGGACCCTCTCTCTCCACGCTCCGTGCTTTGTGTAATTGTCTGTGTCGACAGCTTTTTACAACCACAGCTATAAAACCCCTGCTGAACGAGTCATTGGCGTTAAGTCTAATTGGAGTTGGTCTTTAGTGGCGGTTCAGATGAGGTGAAAAGAAGGTTGCGTGCTGATGAGACGTGTGTGATTTAATAACAGGTGTCTGCTGTGCCTTGTTATTGGACTGGCTGACGAGGTGTCGGTGACCTCTTGTTCACAGAATAGCAACAAGCCATGTTGCGTTGCGATAAACAGTATTTTGCTCTTGCAGAATGACTGCTTACATAGCAGCAGCAAGCAGGAAGTGACACAGGAACCTGTTAACACTATTCCGGAAATATCATTGGTGAGTTATGGATCACATACGGTCTGGCTATGTTTTCACTGCCAGCATACATACAGGGCAGGGGTGTCCAATCCTGGTCCTCGAGGGCCGCTGTCCTGACGGTTTTAGATGTTTCCCTGCTCCAGCACACCTCCACAGATGTTTGATAACGACCCTTCATTAGAATCAGGTGTGCCGGAGCAGGGAAACATCTAAAACCTTCAGGACAGCAGCCCTCGAGGACCAGGATCGGAGACCCCTGATAAAGGGGCTCATTTGTTAACTTTGTGAATTTTGTTTCTCTCAGAATGAAGCAAATACAACATCGGAGTCCCCCCCATCTTTCAAGCCCCCTCCCCCCTCCGCCCAGGCGAGACCCCCGCGGGAGAGAGAGCTTTGCAGGCGGCCATCGTCCAGGCACTCCCAGCCGGGCCTGGTCTTTACCGCCCCCACCAGGCTGCAGCAGGAACAGCACCACAAGTCCGTCAAGTCCCTGGGCTCCACCAGCCGCCATAACTCCCCCACCTCCGGCCAGCACACGTGCCCCAGCTTCGGCCTCCACAAGTCCCACGCCTCTCTCCAGCATTCCTCCCAGCAGCACCAGACCCACCACCCTCACCCCAGCAGACCCAGCTCCGGGCGCCACACCTGCCCAGGCTCCCTCCACCACAGCTTGTCCTGCTCCGCCCCCCCCGTCGAGAACCTCACCAAGCCCCCGGTCAGATCCTGCTCCTACGAGAAGTCCCACACAGCCACGGGTGCCAGCTCGCCTCGGGTCGGCTCCCCCTTCCCCTCCCCCTGCGCCTCTCCCTCCCCCTCCCAGTGTCCCTCCCCCTGCCCCTCCGTCTCGCTGCCCGTGCCCCCCCCCTGCACCCCGGAGCGCCCCTGCTCCCCCTCCCTCAGCCAGCACTGCGTCATGGCCGATGTTCACAGGCTGGCAGCAGACTACAGACAACAGCCTGGTCAGCGAGGTAGGAAAGAATAGTCTCTGACCTTGTGTGTGTGTGTGGGGGGGTGTGAGTGTATGTATGAGTGTGTGTGTGTGTGCGTGTATGTTTATGAGTGTGTGTGTGTGTGTGTGTATGTGTATGCGTGCATGTGTATGTGTATAAGTGTGAGTGTATGTGTATGAATGTGTGTGTGTATGTGTATGAGTGTGTGTGTGTGTGTGTGTATGACTGTGTGTGTGTGTGTGTGTGTGTGTGTGTATGTATATGAGTGTGTGTGTGTGTATGAGTGTGTGTGTGTGTACGCTCAAGGCTGTGATGTGTTGTTGGTAATTCCACAGTGTGTTTCTGATGCTTAGGGGCCACTTTGTCCCAGCTGTCAGACAGCGGTCAGACCTTAAGCGAGGACAGCGGAGTGGACATCGCTGAGGCCGGGGGGCTCAGTAAGGACAGCAGTCCTCGGCCCTGTAAGAACCAGACCCCCCAGCCCCCCCCCCAAGGGGCCCCGGCACCTTCAGTGCCCGCCTCCCAACTGGTGAGGGAGGGGCAGAATTAGAATCCGTTGTGACTTTGTGTCTTATTTACTGTGTGTCTTGTTATTTGTATCATTTGTATTATTTGTATCATTTGTCATTTGCATCATATTTGTAGTGTATTTTACATTGTATTCATTTTTGTATTAGTATGACACATATATGTTCTATGTTTGCACATTTCTGTTCTATGTTTGCTCATTCCTGCCACAGTGAATTCTATGTTTGTTAATCTTGCATAGCGAATAAACCCCATTCTGATTCTGATTTAGAGGCTCTAGTGGGGGGGAATGAACACCCACATCCCCTAACGTGAGTCTGTGATGTCATTTCCTGTGACAGTGTGGCGCACCTGTGGTGACCACTACCCTGGTGCGCGTGCTGAAGAACGCCGACACCCTGGGCATCGCCATCGAGGGAGGGGCCAACACCCGCCAGCCCCTCCCCCGCATCGTCACCATCCAGGTGAGGGACGAGCGACGACGTGAGAGTAACCCCACCGCCAGCTTCCCCTCAGACACGGGGTGTCGACAAGCCGGGGTTTCAGTCAAGTCTGTATAGAATTAGCATGTTTTATCACCCTCCTGGGACAGCTGACATTACTTCAGATGCCTCCGGTTCAACACGACCTTTTCCCTGGCATCTGTTTGAGGAAGGAAGCCTGTATTTGCATTGATTTAGCCTCGCGTCAGTCCTTGTGGGGTTGGTGTCACCATGTAAATGAACGCCCCCCAAAGTTTGCAATCCTTGGGTCTGCTTTAAATGTGCCAAGGACGGCTTTTCCAAAGCAGTGATTGAAGCGATGATTTAGGGCTAAATGAGTCATCTGGTACCCTGTCCTCTCTCTGTTTTTAAGTATTTGGGGGTGTGTGTGCGTGTGTGTGCGTGTGTGTGTGTGCGTGTGCGTGCATGTGCACGTCCGAGGGCAGAGCAGATATTTCCATAACAATGACTCCAGCATAAGCTTTCATAAATCTTCCTACAATAGAGCAGTGATGGCCTACCAAGGCTTTTTAACAGGCTCGTCAAACACAATGCTTCCTGTAATTAAACTGACTTAGCAAGGATACAGCCTCGTTAAACCAATTATATCCTCCCCCCCACTATTTAATACAACAGATTAAATAACAATATATTGGCTAGACAGTAAATAGGTTTGCATTACGGCACACATAATGGGGAGGATATGAGATATCCAATCAGTGCTGCTGCTAGACATTTGGGTAAGGCCCCTACTCACCAGATGATTGGCCCTTTTGGACACTGAGGTCTGGGAGTAGCATGCTGGAGCTAGCAGCCACCGTGTGGGGTCTGGATGTGAGCCCTGTCAGCCTCTCTGTCAGCCTCCCTGCCAGCCTCTCTGCCAGCCTCTCTGTCAGCCTCTCTGCCAGCCTCTCTGCCAGCCTCATGTCTCTGTTTATTTGCCTGACAGGGAGGCAGACTAATGGACATGCAGCAGTCAAGGCCACATCTAAAACGTCCTCCCTGTATCGTGACGAATCGCATTTTGACAGCCGGCTCCCTCGCTCATCCTTTTCTGTCCTTCTGCTCGTGCCAGTCGGTTGTCATTTGGGGGGGGGGGGATCTAATTGTTATTCCTCTGGCCTCTTGTGCTCTTTAACTCTATCCATCTCTCTGTCTTGTTTTCCTTCTCTCTCTAAGTGTATCGAATTGTCAATTCTTCTCCTCGTCTTTGCTCCTCCCCATCTCTCTCCACCAGAAGGGGGGGTCAGCCTACAGCTGCGGCCAGCTAAAGGTCGGCCAGGTGATCCTGGAGGTGAACGGGGTTTCCCTGAGGGGCCGGGAGCACAGGGACGCCGTCCGCATCATCGCCGACGCCTTCAAGACCAAAGAGCGGGAACACATCGACTTCCTGGTGGCCGAGTTCAATTCTGCGTATCTGCAGGGTCTGTGGCAGGACAACGCACTTTAAACTGGCTTGGGTAGGGAGAGAGCAGCTCGTATGTCTAACAGGTAGACAGTCTCTCCCTCCATCTCCTCTCTCTCTCTCATCCCTTAAATCACACTCTTTACCCTTTAGGACGCCGTTTAAATCGCGTAAAAACCGTCTAATAAAATAATATAATTAATAATATTATAATATAATAATAATAATAATAAAATTGCCTCAGCTGTTTTACGAGGAGCTGTTTGGGGCAAACAGGTGCGATAGGCTCTTAGGTACTTTAATACAGCTGTGGCCTAACTCGCACCCCCCGTTCTAAGATGCCTGTTCCGTAGAGCTCTGTCATCAGAATGCAGCATGTTTTGCCTTAAGAGGAAAACCCACCATAACAGACGAATGACACTGAATTGACCTTTTGAAATAATGGATACACTTAAGATAGCTAGCTTCTATCGCCATTTAGATTTGACATTTAAAGAGGTTGCCTTTCGAAGTGGTTTCTACCACTGTGGGGCTCTGATCCAGGCTGCATAGACACAATGTCAAAGTACACCTTTATATCATCTGGACTAAAATATATTTTTGTACAGCGTTCCTATTGTTTGGTTAACATATTCACCCACTGTGTATACTATTCTTATACAGTATTTAGCCTGGAATCTATTAAGAGTCTTGGGATTGTGATTTCCAAAGGTAACGAATCTGAGATTCACATTTTCCAACGGGTGTTCAGTGTTTTCATCGGTTCACTAACGAGTCAATGTTCTTTACCTATTGTTTCATCTTCTATAGTCCTTATAGCCATGAAACAAAGAATGTGCCAAATAGTTGAATTCATATCCACAAAGGCATCTTGAAAACTCAGTCAGAACCTGCTCATTCATAGTCCCTGTTCAGAATCTTAAGTCAGATTAAATATAGTAAAGAGAAGGAGTTTGAGAGCGGGGACTATTTGCCAGAAGGGTATTAATGCATTCACAAGAAGTATATCAATTATTGCTAATGAACTAAGAGGACAAGTTAATAGGAAAGGGATATTAAAATGGGAATACTGCGCATGTGGAAATATTGTGCTGCACTTTGGTTCTGCGTGTGTGAGTGTACAGGCTAGCAGTGTGTGCTGATGGTGTGTCGTACGGCGGTGCGTTGGAAGCCTTTCTGCAGGGACTGTTGGAATGTCAGTTGATCCCCAACTGAAGTCTCTTGGCTCGGAGAGTGACACTGTCACAGAATAGTGAAATATTTATGATCAAGAAGGTTTATAGTCCAAATGGTATTTTTAGAAACTGTAAAGATCCGTTGAGATGTTGTCGACTGTCCTCAAAGTATGGCTTATTTTATCCATGTACAAATATAGAGTCCTGTGTAAATAAATGTATAGATAAATGGATATATAAATATATATTCAGTAAAGAGAGAGAGATTACCACAACTACCCAGATAATAGAATTCCTTTCACTGAACGCTGGTTCCAAAAGACCATTTGCTTTCTGGCAATGATGTAAAATGTCAGACAGGAAAGGTTTATGAATCTGCGTATGAATACACAGAGTAATCTAGATCAACACACATCAAAATGGAAAGGATTTGTTGGGTGAAAAGGGGAATAATGATCATCCTGACTGAAGACATTGTCCGTAACTGTATAACCTTTTTCTCTGCTGTACAGTATTCTCCTCATTCTACGGTAAACCTTGAAGCTAGTTTACACGATTGTTTGTTTTTAGTCGGATTTGAAATACCGTTGTAGAGCTACAACTGTCAGCATATCAGACGCAGTAACACCAAGTATGTTCCGTACACGTACAAAAGCCTTTAAGGAGTTCAAATTATAACCAAATGCAGACTGCACTAAACCGCTTGATACGCGTTCACTCAATCCTACGAGGAATTACGTTAAATAAAGAATCAACAAATCAGCAATCCTGTCCTTATTGCTTGTTAAATGAATTCCCATCCTCTGAGATGCATGAAAAAATGTATTCTCTGCAGTTTTTTCAACGTTCATTTCTTTCCTGGTAACCTTTTCCATGCGGACGTGTCTCTGTGAGACGATCGTTCACATGCTATAGAGCAGTGGTTGTCAACCCTGGTCCTCAGAGCCCACTGTCCTGCATGTTCTGGATGTTTCCCTGCTCCAACACACCTGATTCAAATGAATGAGTCATTATGAAGCTCAGCAGAAGCCTGATAATGACGATTCATTTGAATCAGGTGTGTTGGAAGCGGGAAACATCTAAAACATGCAGGACTGTGGGTCCTGAGGACCAGGGTTGAGAACCACTGCTATAGAGCTCTTCCACAACCCTGCAACTAGAACAGAGACGTACAGCTAGGATTCTTCTGACGTCCTTGAGTCTAGTGCTTTCTATGCCAGACAGCAGGCAGCATCACCATGCTGTACCACCTCAGGAGCAGTTGTGTTGCTCAGACGCACACAGGAAAGGGGCTCAACACACAAACAAACAAAACAAAACCGCATAGCTTCGAGTCACCAAACTAAATCCCGAGTTTTGCATTCAGCGCGTGGGCGGTTGGTGAACTTGCGACCTCTGGCAGAGTCAGACTCATTTTGAGGCACGGTTGCGTGTTGACACAGCTGCCTGGTCTGCTCGCTGGGAGGAGGCAACAGGGATGCGCGGCATCGCTTTGGTCTGGAAAGCAGCAAGAGCCTATCTTCAGAACGCTGAGGAGGTGTTCCGTTCGGCCGTCGTCACGGTGACTTGTTTTCTGACGGAGGACTTGTACTCTCTGCTGGTGAGAGATACAACTGCAGTGTTGTTTTTTTTTTTTTTTTGTCCGTTACTTTGACTGTGGTGAGAATTTCCAACACCGATTGGGTCAAAAAATCTAATAATCCGTTGGCTAGACCTTCATATAAAAACATGTCTAATGTCAGTGATACTTTACATGGAAGCCACTTTATTTGATATCTTTGAATATTGCAGACAGAGTAATGTTTCCGTTCAGTCACCTCAAAGCATAAAAATTCGGATAATACTTTTATCTCATTTTGCATATAAATAACTCTAACATTTACCACGCATAATCGCATATTTACCACTAGATGACAACAACAAATAATCACAACATTTGCATAACGACAGGCAGTGTGAAGCAACATTGATACTAGGACTCTACGGGACACGATGACCCTGATCGATACGGGGGTTAGAGAATAATGAACCTGAGGAGACAGAGACAGACAGCGACACTTATTAAGCGACCTTCCAAGTGACTGATCACCATTCGGTTCTCATTGATCCGGACAACAGCTAGATGGTTGCGTGCACAGGGGGTTCGCTGAAACATTTAGACGTGAGGGCGTACAGATCTACACACTACGGACTACATAAGAGATGCTTCTAGACACCGGTGATGATGTGGTGCTGGTTCGATGCTTAAAAACAGTTGGTCATTTTTTATGCTAATGACAGAGCAGGGATATGTATTCATAACAAAACTATTTAGCAACAAAAGGGATTCTACGATGAATTAGTCTAAAAGGGAGCTGCATTTTTCAACAACGTACGATTGTAATTGGTCCCTTTATACTCCTTCAGTCCAGCAATTGTCTAATCCCTTGGTAGAGATACCTAACAACATTGTATCTCATTCCTGATTGTCCATTATCTCCTATCTGAGAATTTATCCAAGCTTCTTTTTGAGCAAGAGTAACAGTATCCTAAGACTACACATTCACTGCACACAAAGTACCAACAGTCATCCAACACAGCCTCAACAAAATCATATTTCTTCCAATCAAGTTATCATGTGCCACTACCATCATGGCATAATATCCAATCAGATCATATAAAATGAAAGCTTCTACACAGTGTGGTGTAAAGACATTGTAAGTGAAGTATTCTATTTTTCGCCGAGTACACATCAGATGAGTATGTTTGGAATATGGGACATCTTGTGACATGTGATGCAGAGCTAGATAAATACGATGACGAGGTGTTTATCTAGGGGAGAGCCAAGGGGTCAGAGGTCAGCAGAACAAGGCTCTTAGCTGATCTTCTCCTCTTCCTGCTTGTCCATGTCTTTGAGGATGGTCAGTAGGCGTGTGGGGGTGAGGATTCCAGTCGACCCTGTGGAACAGAACACCCGGACTGGGATTAGAGGGGGCAGGGGGGAGGGGGGGAGGGAGGGAGAGCACGCACGCGCAGACCTCTGTGACAGGGACGTGGCACAAGGGGGCGTCGTTTCGGGGGGTAAGGATGGAGGGAGTGGAGTGGGGGAGGAGGGGTCACAATTCCATCCCTGTCAGTATGAGCACGGATGCACTGCCGATGAGACAGAGAGGAGAGCCACTGGGACTAGACCTGCTGCTGAGAGGGACCAGAGGGGAGGATGACACCAGAACGGTGACGTCCACACACACACACACACAGACACACACACACACAGCGAGAGACGATGAGGGGCGGCGGAGGACCAAACGACACCACATCTATGTTTACTTCTAGAAGGACTTTTCATTCTGCTGCAGCTGGCTCGAGCTCCTCAGGCTCCCTGTTGGGATCCAGGAAGTCTGGGTGTTGTAGTTCTTTTAGGTATTTCATGGGAGTGAGCAAGTGGGTGGAACCTAAGAAGGGACAGAGACTACAAACTCAATTCTCAGCAAAAAAAAGCGGGGAAATTAGCAGGAAGTGAAACTAAGAAACGTCTATTAAACTATCAAATAAATGCAATTCATCTAAATTCAAATTGATCTAAATATTGGGAAACATTCTATGTGAATCATAATGTCAGGTACTAGGTAGTATAGTACTACTATACTAAAAGCATCTGCTAAATGAGATATTATTACTATCTACACTGCGAAAGCTGTCTCCAGTCTAGACTATAACCTCTAACAAACACCATGACCCAGCAGAATTAGCTCAGGGCCGATTCCACTGCAGGGAAACAGAACTATAAGATTTCAGCCTGTATCCTTCATGCTGCTGTATATAGATACCAGGATGTTGCACAACCACCATATCGACCAGGGGTCCATTTCACCTGTCATCCAGGTTAGTATCCATTTACATTTATTCATTAAGCAGACGCTTTCATCCAAAGCGCCCGTTGGAATGAGTAAAATACGACGATGTTCTCATAATGTATCAGGCACGTATCCCAGGGTGCCGAGCTGCCGACTCACCAATGAGGGCCTCCCATTTGCCGTTGGCCTGCGTGACCTCGTAGACGCAGCGCATCTCGCTGTAGGTCATGCCGCCGATGATGAAGACGATGACGCGAGGGCCCGTCTTCATCTCCGTAGGGCCCTTGTTCTTGTGCCAGTTGCCGTAGCGGGCGCTGCTACTAGAGCAAAGGAGCGTACGGTTACATCGTGTGTGTGTTTTTGGGACAGAGGCTTAGAGTGTGTGTGCATGAAAGAGAGAGTGCACATGAGCTTCTAACCTGGACGGGGCGCTGGTTTTGGAGGACGCTTGTCGTTGAGAGATGTACGGATACTGCTTCTGGTCCAGTTTGTCCTCAATAGCATCCTGTACAGAAGAACCCCGTGGGGTCACAGGGGTCAGAGTTACATTGAGGACACACCCCCCCCCACACCCCCCCCTAAGCGCCCACCCACAACAGGTCAACTGTTCGGCCATCTTTCCCGAGCTGATCTAATCTAACGTGACCTGATTGGATTCTACCTCCATGATGTCCTTGATGTGCGGGGTCCATCGGGAGAGCTGGTAAGTCTGCTCGCTCACCCGCTCCTTGCGGTCGGGCTTCTTCGGCTTTTTCGGCGCGTTC
>CM059316.1:2515000-2617500 GCA_030340665.1 Neosalanx taihuensis | reverse complement strand
TCTCTGTACCTCTGCCTCTCTTTTTGTCACCCTTTCCATGTCTTCCTCTAGATTTTGTCACTCTCTGCATCTATGTTGCTTTCGATCTCTCCGTGTCTCTGTCTCTCACCCTCTGTATCGTACTCCAGGATACTCTTTGAGGGTTGCACAGAGAGTGGCGATCTGCTCAGCACAGCGCTCCAACATCTGGCTCTTCACGTCAGCCTTGTAGGGGCTGTAGAAGTCCTGGAAGGCATCGACTCTGTCCAGGGAGAACACCTGAACGCAGGACAAGTGGAAGACGTTAGGCGCAGCCTTAGGTGGAGTCTCTGGTGGACGCACTACAGACAGGTAATGGAACAGGTGTGAGTCAGTCACGTGACATTCAGATGGTTGCTCTCATCTAGTGAGGGTGTGTGTGTGTGCGTGTGTGTGTGTGGTATGAGTGCGGTTGTAGTTTTTGTGGGTTTAGGAGCGTGTGTCACACGATTGGGCGGATATCCTCATCAATCCACATCCAAAGTGACAAACTAAAAATCGGAGGTATGTCAGGGGAGAATACACTGTCATGGTTGGCCTGCGATGTTTGAGGTCAACCTGCCTCCACCAGCCTGCCTCCAGCCCCCTCTTACCTCAGCCTCCAGCCCTACACACCAGTACGTCCGCACTGGTCCATCTGTTGAGGGTCACATGACCACAATCCCTCTAGTGTGCAAACAATTCCTCATTCCTGCCCCCCAGTCACACATCTCTTTACCCTCCTCTCCGATTGGCTGCTGGACAGCTTCACTTCTGACCCAGCCAATGAGGGATTAGAGGCGGGGTTGGGCATCCCCTTCCCCACCCCCACCCCATCCAGGATTAATTCTGGAGGACAACAGCAGAGGATTGGAGGCAGCAAAGCCATGACTGGCCTAAAGCCTTTCTGGAACATTCCATCATCACGAGACTAGACAACCTCGGTTCTGTCGGCTCTCCACGCCCACAACCAGTCTACCCCTCATCCCTCCCTCTCAGTCTCAGCCCTGGGAAGGGGGCTTCATCCCGGTCAGACCACCCCCAGTCCCACGCAGTGCCTCACCTGGGACTCGTAGGGCAGAAAGGCGACGTGGATCTCAGTCAAGGCCTTCATAGTTTTGGAGGCGCGGGATTTCGTGAGCAGGTTGAACAGAGTGTCTGGGATCGCTGACAGGGAGAGCAACGGTAGAAAGAAACACAGTGGAAGGAAACCTGTTAGTCTCTGTTGCAAGGAAACCGTGTAAAAGCTACACGGAGCGAAGACGAGGAGTGTTTCTACTCACTGTCTGTGAAGAAGACGTGGGACGCTCGATATCTGGGGGAAGATGGGTCTCTGAAGTCGTCTATGAGCGCTTCCACAGACTACAGAGGAACAGAGAGAGCATGAAACAACTCGTGAACACATTAGAACAGGAGACGGTTCCACAAAGGTTCCACAAAGGAAAAGATGTGAAGACAACCAAACAAAGTAGGGAGGAGTCACAGCTGTCTCTGCGCTGGAAAACAGAGAAGTTTGAAAAGCAGATGATCAGATACGAGCGTGTACCTCGTCAGAGGGGGTTATCAGGTAGATGGCCTCCATGGTGGGCAGAGGTTCGCGCTTCTTGGTGATGTCTTCCACAACTGCGGAGGACAGAGTCAGTGAGATACAGTTGGGTCAGAAACAGGTCAGCCATCTTGGAAGCCTGGGCGTCAGGGTCAGAGTCACTTACTGGTGATGCCTTCAGACATGATGTCTGTCATCTTGCAGCACGACGAGATCATCCTCATGCTCAGCTTGTCCACCACCAGCACCTGACACGGCGGGGAGGGGGGGGGGGGGCACAGTTTTGGAAGACATTGAGGGGAATCAGCTGGCTGAGGGGTTAGGTTGTCGGACTGGTGATCTTCCCCGGCTAAAGAACCATGACGTTGTGTCCTTGGGCGAGGCATTTCACCCTACTTGCCTCAGTAAGTCTCTCTGGATAAAAGCGTCTGCTAAATGACTCAATGTAAGGAAGATCCCACTTCAGCACATACCTTCCATTTGCCTTTCTCTCGTGCCTTCTTGATGACATCATTCATAATCTCTGTGGAAAAGAAAGAAGTGGATTTGTCCCGCAGTGGGGAAATTGCAGTTTGCAACAGTAGGGAACAGTACAGCACTCAGAGTAACGATAACGATAACGATAAAAATACATAGGAAGGCACAGGGTATAAAATAATACAATTATATATAAAGTAAGTGAGAGTTAAGTGTGATGGCTGCAGCTATGGATAAGTAATGAGTGGCGCACCGTCAAGTTATTGCACGTAAAAATATTCCACGTAAAATTGCACGTCATTTCATAAATTAAAGACAATAAGCAAGTCTAGAGCAACATATCTGTCAGCATGTAGCCATCAGGGGCCAGCTCTCTTTCTCACCAGGGTCCAATGTTATTGAACAAGTGTGAGATATCAATGAGCTGATTGGATGGATTCTGCCCCGTGTACACGCATCACTTCTGGTATCTCAGGAAGTGATGACAGATTGTGACAGTATGACTTAAGTATAAGCTGTTGGGTCTGTGAACTGGAATAAGCCATATTACATTTACATATCTAAATATGTTTTCTGATTGTGGTTTGGTGACATATACTGTACACTCTCACAGTTGGTTCTCTAGGGGCTGCCTGTGTGGATGAAGAGAGGGAGGAATAATCTTGAAATATACGGTTGGCAAAGATGGTCCGTGTGTGGGGCAGCATGGGAGGGAGATGCAGCAATCACAGGCCTTAATCTCTTCCCAATCCTCTTACAGCACAGGTCCCTCTATTTCTGGGCTGTTTCTGTGTCACCGGACATGATGCCACTGAAGAGCATGTTGACTCTCACACACACACACACACACACTCCACAGGCACTCACCAAATTAATACGATTCAGCCAAATGCACAAATCATGCTTCGACAGTCTGGACAACATCATAACTTTTCGTCATAACTAAAGATTCTGCCAGCCGTAACACAGCCGTAATACACTTTATGAAAGAGTTTAACTCTGGGAAAACTGTATGAAACGTGAGAAGAATAACTAGTCAAAAAAACTACCCAAGTCAGGGGGAGTCAAGCGAACCTGCCTGTCCGTGAATGGGCCCTCTTTACTGTTACTCCACCGGATTAAGAGGAGGTGTCCCCAACACACAGGGCAGATTCAGAAACAAATGCTCACACACAGCTTGGATAAGGGGAAATACATCATCATGGCCTCCTGTTTGCTGTTGATCGTTAATCTCTGGAGGTAAACATGCTGGCACGTCAAATATCTCTGATAGATTTTCAACCTCCCCCCCCAAATTTTTTTTTATCTAAAGCAATCAGATTCAGTGCATTACATTGGCATTGAGGTGATGCAGCAAAAACATAAACTTGAACTGTACTTGGGTGTATTTTTTAAATAATCAAATGCAGATTGAGGTCTAACTGGAGGGTCAGTTTACCCACCAGGATGGGTAGGAGGGCTGGGGGGGAGTCAGCTAGACTGGTGCCTGTCCCTTAATATCACCTCCACATCTTCCCTCTGATACAGTGTGTTTACCATGCATGTGGTCTCACACCCTCATTACACCGTTGGGAACATAAAATGCTGTTATTGCCTGTTTGTTTGATGCACAGATGTGGTGGGTGGATGCTGTTAGATGATGCTGACCATCTCTGACCATCTCATTGGGCAATGTCCAATAAAGGCGTTCAACTATTGGACTTCTAAGCAGAAAGCAGAAACTTCTAATTGCAGAATTCAATGTCTTTTTTTCTTCTTTTTTTAAACGCATGAATGTTTTGATTTGATGATGTAACTGTATTGGATTATATTGGACGAGGGGATGAATGGGGGGAAGTAATGTTATCCAAACTCTGAAATGATTTCAACAGAACATTTGACGGTGAGTAGCCTTGCCTTGGTGCTCAAAGGTAAGCATTTTGCATTAAGTGGACTTGTTAACTCCTATAAATGATAGTGGGCCTGTTTGGTGGGTGGTCATCCATGGAGTGCAGTACTGTGCGTAATGGCTCATCATTGCGCATTGGCGCTTCTGGTGAGGTCTCATGGTTGCATGGTTTTACCCAAGTAAAAACGGCCCTCTTCACGTCAATATTAGACTATATACAGTCTGTTAGAGGTTTAAAATGTGTATTTTCTGTAAACTGTGCTCACTAGGAAAGATAACAACTGAAGCACCTAATCCCCTGACGCTAAGATTAAGCGAGTGTAGATTGAAGAGAAACAAAGACTCGCTTTTGGTTGAGACAAATATGTATTTGTTACATTATTGCCATAGAATGCTTAATCACCCCGAAGTAGAGCCAATCATAGAAACCTCTCAACATACAAAGCACTCAAAAGTGAATTAACTGTTCAATCAAGGGAAAGATATATGGCGCGTCTGAAACACATTTGGGTCACACTGTCTTGCCTTTGATTAAATTATAGGAAAACAAAATGTCACTCTAATGATTAAAACATTAGCAAATCAAAACAAACAAAAAAACCTTATTCAAGTGACATATCCAGTAAAGCATAAGATCCAGGACATGGAAAACACAACAGACATACTATATTAACAGCCTGTCTCAGCCTCAAATAAAATGATCCATCTACAGGCCAATACTGTATGGCCAAAGTAGTGTAAAGTATGAATAAAAATTATCCTTACTCTCTGCCACAATCGCTTTTAGTCCGAGTCCCATGATGAAAGCCTTCTCCCTCTCCTTCTCTTCCTCCCTGAACCCAGTCCTGTCTGGATAGATCCACAGCAGGGATTGCAGAGGAGAGTGTAATTCTGTCCTAATCCACATCCCCACGCCTCCATATTGCAAAAACCTCAGAGCCATTCAGTGGCGAGATACTGTATCATATAAGGACTATAATGAGTATACTGTATAATATAAGGACTATAATAAGGATACTGTATCATATAAGGACTATAATGACTATACTGTATAATATAAGGACTATAATAAGGATACTGTATAATATAAGGACTATAATAAGGATACTGTATAATATAAGGACTCCATTCCATCCAACATAAAACTAGGAAACTAATTCATAAATATCAAATATGTTTTGTAATTTTATGACAAGAATAAATAGCCAGAGGAAGAGAAACCAAAACACTTTGTACTTAAATGTGGCAAGTATAACATAAGAGATCAATGTAACTCTGTATATATCTCTCAATGTCAATGAATGTATACTGTCCCTCTATAACAAATAAAAAGTAAATATTTAAATAAATATATAAATAAATTAATACCAATAATCTGCGTGTGAGTGTGTCTATCTGAGTATCTGTGTATCTGTTTTGAAAAAATGTAAGACACAACTGCACCTTTTGCTTTACTTTCCAAACACGTTAGGACACTGGCCATTTATATATATATAATATATATATATATAAATGGCCAGTGTCCTAACGTATATATATAACATATATATATCTAACATATATATATATATATATAGTTAACTTGTAGTGAACTATATATATATATATGGCCAGTGTCCTAAAATATATATATTTTTTTTTTGATATGATAGCTCTGGAAAAGGGAGTTATTTGGCCAAATAGGTTACTTGGAAAAATAATGAGAATAGACTTCGTCCTAACGGAAGAATCCTATATATCATTATCGAAAAATATAATATTGAATTGCTCTACAGACTACAGTGTACTGTGTGTCCACACAGGGGCAATATAGTCTCATTAAAAGACGAGGACATTTTTTTCCTTCAAGTTCACTACAAGTTAACTGGACTTCTTTTCCACATCACCTTTACATTTAACTATATGAACATGATGTTGCAGATATTGATGTTATTGGCTTCAGTTCATACACAGCTCTACTTCTGATGTAATTTGCATTTAAGTATAACATTAAGTAAGACATTGAACATCATTTTATATAAATACGGTTTTCAATTAAACCAAAAGCAATGAAAAAACCCTGAGGACCTGTAAGCTTTTCAATATTATTCTTTCATTTACAGCAAGCACCCCCTAGTGTACGAATGTTATTATATTTTGTATTTTGTATATTAAAAGTTTTGTTTATACTTTTTAATATTTTGTTACAATAATTTGTATGTTAATAAAGATTATAAAAATAAAATAACAACAAAACAAAACAAACTAACTAATAATAATCAGCGTCCCGCCCCATTCATAATAAACAGCCCGGAGTCCTGCTGGATCGAAACCACACCTTCTGTATTTAAGTCAACACCCTTAACAAGTAGTGAGTCACTGGATGGGTGTTCCTCTGCTCTAAATGCGAAATAGAAGTCAGCTTGCTGTCTGCTTTAAACTCTCTCTCCCCCTGGATCATACCCTCATACCGCTGTTACTTTGCTTAAAGTTGCACTCCTCTCAGCTTATGCTGGAGGTTGCTTAAGTAAGGTGAGAAAGGAAACACCCAGTTCGAAAGTTTTGGAAATACTTTTTTATTTATTTACTGTCTACGAGACCTAACAGGGGTGCTCTCGTTGGGAGTGCGTTTGATCTGTCGCCATGGGGGATGTGATATCAAGCCACCTGGATGAAGGAAAGCGAGAGATAATTACAGGTGAGTGCCTGAGCTGTGATTGACAACCCACTTTCAATCTAATGAACAGAAACGTCATCCATAGTTCTGTTATTATCAGGGGACCTGTCTTCTTACATGTAATCAAGTATGTATTTTGGCAAAGGGGGTGGTGTGAAGCAAGTTGTATCCCAGGTCATATTACAGGCCCTCACAGCCATAGCTCCAGGAACCAATCATTCATTTCTGAGAACAGGATGGGCAACGTCGACAGCTTTCTGTGAGCGACCAGGAAAACGCCAGGTAATTCTCAGCAGTCGGTCTGAACTGGTTTCCATGGTGCCTGGTGCATGTGGAGACTTGTGAGGCTAGATGTGTCTGTAGGTCTGGATCTGAGAGGGGGGACGTTTGTCAGGAGTGAAGACTTGTTGCGCAGGTAGGCTGAGGATGAGCCAAACACTCTGTCCTCAGCTCTGGACCTGCCTCAGACTATCACTCTAGCCACCAGGAATGATTTCATTACTATTCCAGCCCCCTTCTCTCTAAATAACATTTCAGTCTGAAGGCAAAATATGTTTTACTGCTCCAACATATTGTGCTAGTATATATATAACGATGCTCAATCTGAAAAACAGATGAGCACATCATTAAATTATTTTGACAGTTCTCAGTAGATAGTAGGTCACTTTCATTTTGAGCTTCAACTGAGCAATACTCCCAAGATAAGAGAGGAGGAGAGGTCTTGCCCCGAGTCTTGAGAAAGCAAATTCGGAGACGCACACGTTACAGATGAGGAATTTGAGGAATGTATGGAAAAAAGCATGTGTGCTTGTGGTTGGGAAGATCTGGGCCTTGTGCTTTTTGGCTTGGGCACTGGACAGAATATCACGCCATCTTTGAAGATCTGGGTGTTTAGTCAGAACACACACACACACACACACCCAGACCAGACCAGACCAGGATGAGCTCAGGAGCGGTCTTTACGATGTGCTTAGAACACGGCATCAAACGATTCCACAGGAACCGTTCCTCTTCTCCTCAAACTCGGATGCCCCTTAAATTCAGACTTGCATTGATTGAGTCATATTCAAACCTCACAAATAAGCACAGAATGGAACAGGTCACACAATCTCTCCTTGTTTTCCTGTGAGTGATTCACAGGCTGTCATTGATTGGCCGTTCTTATCTCCTGTTGAAAGATTGTTGCCGAGTCGGCTGATAAGATCTGCTGTCCAGTGAATCCGTGTGTTTTTCCAGTCAGACGGCACACGAGGAGACGGTGGGTTCATCCCTTAGTGGGGAAAGGATTGGAAAGATGGTCTGAACTAGTGTTTCCTGTTTAGGAACACACACACACAAACACAGAGGTCTATGTTTCAGAGGTGGGGGGGAAGTGGGGGTGGAGGTGGGGGTGGGGGGCCTGGCGTGGCATACAGGAAGTCTTGGTGTGGAATGTTTGGACCTGTTGCACAGAGAGCAAGGGTCTGTTTTGAGGGTGTTTCTGGAGGGTGGTGGGCAGCAGACAGGGAAGCTCTATGTGGCCTGGCAAGGCAGGGCACTCTCCTGCTCTCTCTCTCTCACACACACACACACACACACACACACACACACACACACACACACACACACACACACACACCCACACCCTTTTCAGGACATGTAGGCTTGTTTGAAAGAGCAACTTGTAGAAACTATTGTAGGTTAGCTGGAATTGTGACTCCTCCCTGTTCACTTGTACTTTCACAGTATAAACACACACTCTCTCTCTCTGTCTCTCTCTCTCTCTCTCACACACACACACACACACACACAGACACACACACCTACATCCCCCATCTGAAGTGGAAACAGGGTCAACATGTGTGAGTCAGCCTATGGGACAATCTCAGAGGAATGTTTTTGTGAAGTTCTGTGGCAAAGGAGAAACATGACCGTCAATTAGCCTGGTTTCTTCCCTGCACCAGTATTTCAGCTAGCTTTGTGCAAGTCTGAATCAAGCAGCTCCCATTTAACAGGCAGTGAAACAGGGTTTGCTGAATCAGGTCTGTTGTGAGTCGTGGTATCATTAGCTAGCCATGCTGCCACTGATTAGACTCAGCACTGATGAGGCCTCAGCACAATTAGACTGTGAGGCCGGGCAAGCGCCTCCGCAAGGGCAGCACAGCAAAAACGTCAGCTGGACTCCAGGCAACAGAGCTCTCTCTCTCTCTTACTCTCTCCCTCTCTGTCTCTGTCTCTGTCTCTCTCTCTCTCTCTCCCTCCCCTCCCTCTCTTTCTTGCTCTCCTCTCTCTCAAAAAAGATTAATCACAAAAGGAAAATAAATGTTTTGTGGAACATAGTTTCTGTCCAAAGAACATTAAATAGGAAAATGAAATCAGCATATTACTGTCCTCGAAGGGGTTGTGTGGTTGGGAAAACTTACAACACATACAGTATACACACACACACACACACACACACACACAAATACACAAATACACATGCACATGCACATGCACATGCACATATTGTACACACACACAGGCTCCACAAATTCAGCGACATGCACAAACACAGAGCTACACAGCCTGGCACACAAAACCATGTGACCCTTATGAGGAGTCAAATTCCTTATCAAAAGATCTAGTCTTTAGGTGTATTGAACTTGCCCTCCATGAATAAAAGACCATCTCCCTTCCCTATGGGCTGTTCTATCACAGTGATTGAATTGCTCCCGCTGATTTGATCAACTCCAATCGTTCTTTTGTGCTTCTTTTACGGTTTTAAGCTTTGCTTCTCCTCTTGCCATTTCAGCGTGTATGTTGGCTTTTACAGAATATATTAGTTCTCTCTTGAACCCCACGGAATTCATATCTGCTGTTTAGTCGTTTTTATTGCCTGCTCAAATCTACGTTCGAGAGCATTTTAAGACGCAGTGCTTTTGGAAAGTAATCCTATTTCCATTACTCTTCCCTCCATGTGTATCGGTGATTAATGGAGACAAACTGATCCACTCAGATCTCAAAGTACTCTGGGTAGAGGGTAGATTAGCAGAGTCTCTGATGACTAACCCCTCCCCCCTCCCTCACTGACCACCAGTGATGACCTGAGATCAGGGCCTGAGCCTGGTTCAGGTCTTCAGTGTGTTCAGTCATCTGCAGAAAGCTGCTGGACCTGCTTTGACCTGTCCTTGTCCTGTCAGCACCTCAGCCTGGCCCCTCCTAACACACACACACACACACACACACACACACACACTGACAGCAGGAGAGAAGCAGTCCATCATCTTCCCGTGACCCTGCTCCACATCCGCCCCCCCCCGTCCCTCACACTGGTAGAGTGAATCTCACACCCGTCAGATTGTTCCCCTTCGCACGCTCGTGTCTCAGGCTCCCAAAAGCCCCCAGTTGTGGGATCCGGGAAGTGAGAGTGTCCCAGAATAGCTTTCACACGACGGGATGTTGTTGATTTTCCGTTTTCGATTCCCGCCCCCCACCCCCCTCCCCCGAGGCTGGGAGAGCGCGTTCGAACCGAGGAGCACCAGAAGTTCTGCTCCAGTGTGTTTTGCCAAGTGAGGACACGCCTTTTAACCAAAAAATATACGAATCTTGACTTGAAACTGGGGCATCAGCTGAGCTGTTCCTGGTCAGTGGAGAATCAGCAGAAGATCCATTTGAGAAGGCACACATTGTCCTCAGTCAGACCCCCTGCAGTCAGATTTTACACTGAGTCATAAAAGACTTGAATAAAAGGAGCCATTTAAAGGCTTTCCCTCGCTGAAGTTTTCTGCGCGTCTCGTGGTCAGTGACATGCTGTCTGGTTCGAAGGGTGTGTCAACCATGACATGCTTGTCTCCTTCTCACCTCCGGGGGGGTAATAATTTGACAAAGTAGTTTATTTTATAATTTCCCTCTAATAAGTCTCATAATCGCTAGACTCTGCATGTGTATGTGAGACCTAAACAACACTAACAAACACACACATTAGCTGTCTTTTTGTGGTTTGTACGTCCTGTACCTGTTCATACTGTTCCTTACTTAAACAGAAGCACTTCTGCCCCACCAAAAATCAGAACCTGAGCCATGACATCATAGTGTCAGCATGTGTGTGATATCTAAACTCCAGAGGAGCTACAGTAGGTCTGGTGTTACAGACCCAGCCTGCTCCCCCCCCCCCCCCTCAACTCTACCCAACTTCCAAGCAGATTTCCAGGTTTTGTTCCCTTGCGTAGCTCTTAGGACTATCACTCCCCCTCCCAACACACACACACACACACCCCTGGTCTAAATGGCCACATTCCTGCGAGGCTTCCTCAGCAGTCAGCCAGCTGGCCGCAGCATGGTGATGTATCCGGGATCATCGTCGCCCCTTCTCATTCGGCGCTGAACCGATAAGTCCTCCCTGACGACCCACCGAACGAGTCCCGGACATCCGTGTCGACCGCCAATGTCCACAGAATATGACACGTTGCAAATAAGACGCGACAAAGCTGTTCTAAGGAAGTCGTTCGACGTCTTTGAAGGCGAGGTGCGACGGCGTTCAGTATGATTCAGCCGGCGGTGGAAGGTTGCGAAAGGCACGGCTGGCAGGGTTGGGAGGGACTGGTGAGGTCGGAGGTAATAGAGCAGAAAGCAGCTTAGCCCTGTCAGGATGTTTGCTTTAGATACCACATTTGAGTCACGTTGCTCAAACATTAAACCAGCTGCATCCGATCAGTCATAATCAGCTCACATTCTCTTCTGACTTTGAAGACTGTAGTCCAGGCCTCCTTCTGCAGATGGAAGAACAACTATATACAAGGGGGGGTGGGGGTAAGGGGGGGGTAATGATGGATTGAAGAAGTTACCAGCCTTGAAGGCCCTCCTCTCCTGGCAGTCGGAGGGAAGTGGACCCGAGGTAGACTCTCTCACTGATATACCCCTCCCCTTAAACGCTACGTCTGCCTAATAGCTCTAGCAGAGGAGCCTAATTATACAGCAGAACCTCTCTCTTCATGAAGAAATTCAGATGCCTCCGTTACCCCCCCCCCCTCCTCACAGCATAAGCAGCATTTCAGAACCACAAGGCAGAACAGATGGGATCAAAACAAGATCCTCTCAGCTCCACCATAATTACAACTCTAGTTGGTACATCAGCATATTTCCCATCCATTTCCAAATGGCAAAGGCTTTCCGGCCAGGTTAGTCATCTTCATTTGAGCGGGTTTACAATACTGTAGACATGAGACATCCCTCTCAGCGCTCTCCCTCTCATGTGTCTAGTGTGGTCCAGGTACTGTGTCTATTTGGTCCAGGTACTTCAGCTCTTCTGAAGGACTTGGACTGAGCGAGTTTGGGTTTCTAGCAGGACATTTTTTTCCTGAGAAAACAGAGTGCTGAAGGATCTTCTGGGGTTGATGTTGGTGGACTCCAGATTGGTCCATTTGATGGGAGGGCTCTTGGCTGTTCTGTGCTGGATGGAGCCAAGCTGTTTGGCCCCAGCAAGGCGGTTTCCCTCCCTCTAGTCTGGCACTGGTCCAGCTCTGCTTTCGCTCTGTTCCAAAACTCAGCCCCTCCTCCACCCCTCGCCAGCGGACCATTCCTCTACGCTACATTTAGGACCTCTCCACATCAAAATAAAGGGGGGTTGGGATTGTAAACAAACATTAGAAGCTTCCGCTGTCTGTTCCATGTCCAAGATGGAGAGTCACTTCAGAAAGCACTCCTCGCTGGATGGATATCTCAGCATGGACATTTAAACTTTTTATGGTCGACTTTTTGCATAAGTCTTATTTAAAAAAAAAAAAAACTTTTACTTGCACACATGAACTGATGCTGTGTTGACTCAGTATGGGGCACGGCTGACACGCATTTGAAGGCTTCAAGGCTAACTGATCATGGCAAACATGGGATTGTGGACATTCTGATAAGGGACAAAGAGAAGAGTGTGAAACTGCGGTGTCCTCTGAAACAGCTCTTTACTGTCAGTGTGCAGTAGAAACATGAGTCAGCTCGGTTGGTAAGCATGGTAGCGGTCTAGGAACAAACTAGCTCAGTCACATCAGTTGCTGCAGCCCTACACTGTCAACACTGAATCCTATCTGTCTAACTGCCCAGTACACCCCCCCACACACTTTCCCTTCCTGTGGTAGCGTAGGATGACCCCTGGCTTACTGTGTCTCTCTTCCTGCAGTCAGGACGGGGGAGGTGATGGGGGAGATCAGCCGCCTGTACCAGCAGCAGTACGCCGTGGCCCTCTTCAACAAGATCCGCTTCGACATCGAGGGAGGTGGGGGGCCCCAACCTCAGCTGCTGCATCGCAAGGTAACCCCTGGTTCCCTCCTGGCGGAACCCCCCACGTCCTGCCTCTGCTCGACTCCCCCCTCTGAGCTCTGGGGATCGGGGAGTTTAACTACCGGACGTCCCTCTGGTGGTTCCTTGATATAACGCTGGTCTGTTTCGGATGAAGACTCTTCTCTGTGGTGATTCAAGATGGATGTATTCGTTTGGTAGACTCTACTGTAGAAATGATAATGCGTTCATTTTGTACCTTTTCCAATACCTACCCCCTTCGATCTAAAGCAACGGACAAAGGTTTATAGTGTTGGTTGCGGCAGATAATCAAGGACTGGTAGAAAGAGCAGCAGATACTGTCATTAACAGTACAGCAGTGGTTAACGCTGAGGACTGCTTCTGGACCCTAATGATAACAAAGTCCCTGATGTTTATTCCAGTCCCATGTTTGTTCTGAATATTTTAATGTGTTTGGATTAGATCAATGGACTGGGAATTAGATAAGTGTACGCTGGCAACGTGAAAGTGGACCTGTTTGTTCTGACAGAGACCGATGAATTCCTGCACAGTCAGTGTCCTCTCGGAGAGGGGACGCTCTAGTTTCCATGTTTGGTGCTAGCCAAGCATCTCCTCCCTTTGATTGGATCCTGCTGTGTAACTGTTCCGGGGTTGAAAGGCTGGTACACCAGGCTGTACTTGTAAAGAGAAGAGTAAAACAGTGTTGTAGTGTCGTTAATCAGGCAGCCACATGGGTTGCGTGTGCATGAGTGTCAGTGATGGACTCCTCAACCCTCTGGGGGTAGGAGAAGTTTGGAGGTATGAATGCTGCTTTCCAGACGACAACAACAACACATTGGGTGGCCTAAACATAACAGTAAAGAACCTCTTTAGAGTGTGGTTTTTATCTCAGCCCTCTGAGCCAAACAACTAGAACAGAAGTATTCCGCTTACACCGAATGTTTTGTTTGCGCACGAAAACATTAATACAGCGGCGCCTCTCCTTGTTCTCTCAGGTTCCTCTGGCGAACAAGTCGATCTTCTCCGGGGCTCTGTTCCAGTATCTGGAAGAGAACAAGAAATGGAGAAACCGCTTCCTGTTCGTCCCGGACACCTACAACATCCACTACTACGAGAACAGAGCGGTGAGAGAACTTTACTAGAACCTGGTTCAACCCTCCAGACATCCGCAGTCATCAGGCGAATTTCCTCTTGCCGTTAAAGAGCATTCATAAGAACCACAGCATCCTCGACGAGGATCCGTCACCGATCCTCACCTCGCCTGTTGAAGAGAGTTCTAGAACGTCCCCCAGTGTTTTTGATTAGCCTTGTTTGTCTCTCGTCTTGCCCTGTGCTGCTGTCGACCTCCAGTCCCACGAGAGAGGGTTGCACCCCAAGGGAACCATCAACTGTGCTGGCTACAAAGTACTGACCTCCATGGAACAATACATGGAGCTGCTAGACAACAGTCTTCCTGGTAAGGAGAGGATGAGGGAGGGAGGGAGGGAGGGAGGGAGGGAGGGAGGGAGGGAGGGAGGGCGGGAGGGCAGAGGAGGTCGTTAAGCTAAATGTCAAGCCGAGTTTACGCTCGTCTAGTAGCTCCCCGTGGCCGATACCCATCCTGTTTTCTAAGTTGACCTGGTTGTGCCTGTGTGTCTTTTGCATGTGCGTGCGCGCCAGGTGTGAAGGCTAAAGCGAGCAGCTCCCCCTTCCTGAAGTTAGCCACGCAGTTCCCCCTGATCCTGTGGCACCCGTACGCTCACCACCACTACTTCTGCATGGTGTCAGAGAAGGAACAGCTGAAGTGGCACGCCGTCTTCCAGGACTGCGTGAGACACACCAACGATGGTGGGTACAGGACAGGACGTGAAACCACCAGAGGAAGTTCAGCTTCATTGATTCATGGCGAATGTCAGAAGTTTATTTTTTATTGACGGTCGTTGTTACGCCCACATATTGAACGTATAATTTCACAGACTCTCTTCGTGTGATGTTGCGTTGTTCAGTTAAGTAGCAACAATGATTGAGAGATTTCTGGCGAGAGCCCACTTGCCTCAAAACAATGACTTCACAGTTTGGTTATGTCCTCATGCATTCTGGGATGTTTTTATTATTATATAAAACCAGTCTGTTAGGTTTGGTCATGTTTGGAGTATTCCAGGGCAGGGCATAGCTACATCCAAGGTAAAGTAGTACAGTGAGCTCATAGAACGCAACATCTTGCAAAAACTGAATATTGCACAAGATCAGTTCATTTCTTGGCTCTCTCCTCTTCCTTCCTCTTTCTTCTCCCTTGCACCTCCTTTTGACGCCCTTATTTTTGGGGTCTCACGCTGAGATCTACCAGAGAAGAAGTCACAGAGTGTCTCGCTCTGCTGTGCATCTTTGTTGTAGAGATTTGCTGGTCTGAAAGACTAGTTTGAAGAAGGTACTGCCCGCAGATTCAGAAGAACATTGGTGACAGCTGCATACCAATACCAGCCTTCCACGATGTGCGTGTCTCTCTCTCTCTCTCTCTCTCTCTCTCTCTCTCTCTCTCTCTCTCATACATGCACAAGTGGGGGAGTCGCATGAACCCTCTGGTGCTGCTGACGTCTCATCTCAGGAATGATGGCTTTCATCTGACCTCTACACCAGTTCCTGTGTGATCTCACCAGGGTGCATGTCTGCCTTTCCCACGCGTTGACTCAGTAAGGCTCCTGGAATGGGATGGGTGCCGTAGAGGAGCTCAGCGTGTGGCAATGGCTCAGTCATGGAGTATTTCACTGCTAGTTTAAGTAGCTGCAGGTTCAAATCCCCCCCCCCCCCATCTGTATGGTACTTTGTATAAAAGCACCTTGGGTTTGTACAGGCTCGGCCACCCATGGTTCTCTTTGAGGCAAACACAGTTCATAGTTTATACATAGTTCTTGGGTTTCGCTGTGATTTCCTTCGGCTGTAATTTTCCCTGAACTGTATAATTAGCAGCCACAGACCTAGCAGGAATCTGCAGGAACATGGAATCTTGACGTTTTCAGGAGGATAGAAACTAAAGGTGGAAGTTTGGACGAGCATGGCGTGATTGCAGAATAGTCTCTTAGTGATGTCAGTTGTTTAGATGGTCCCCATAGCGACACGGGGCGGTGAACTAACAATCAGACGTGTGATGGACAACCTCTCACTGCTAATTGGCCACTTGTTTCAACTCCTGACAAGCTGTTTCCCTGCCCTGTTTACCTTCAGTCATGTTTAAGATCTTAAGTCATCATCTTATGCCTGGGTCACAAAACCCTAACTACCAGTGTAAGGCTTTCACTGAGAACTTTGTAGAGTTGTAAAGGGCTGGACAAGCTGTATGTCTGTGTACCTTTTTGTTCTTCACTTGTGCAGACCATTCACACCAGTTTTACAACAAAATTCTACACATTCCATGGTAGTTTGCAATGTTGTCTTCCCGTCTGGATATTTACATTTACATTTTACATTTACTCATTTAGCAGACCCTTTTCTCCAAAGCGACTTACGAGAGAGAGCTTTACAAAAGAGCTTCAGTCACTGAGCATAACAACTTGATAGATATTTAAACTTCTCTTCTGTTGAGTGAACTTTAAGATGGATAAGCCCTTGCATTATTAGACTTGAGGCCACACAGTAATCAGTTACTGCCCAACATGGGTAAACTAGCGATGCCCTAAAATGAGATAGTTCTGAACTAAAGGTTGGCTCGGCACCGCTCAGAATTGTGGGTAAGGTGATGTGTCCAGGAACATAACTGGAGAAGGTCTGTCGGGAATTTAGCCCTAATCTTGAAGCATGAGCCAGCCACATGTTGTGGAGCATTCTGGATGGAGCCCATGGGGTCCATCAGTCAATGTGTTTGAATATACAGAGTTCAATGTGACCTCTAACTCAATAGACAGGCCAGCAGGCAGACGGGCGGACTGGACTGGGTAGAATGTGTTACGAACATTCTTAGGATTCTCTCCTGTTACAAATTGTGTCTGGTCTGATTTGGGTTCAACGTCAGGTCTTAACACTTTAGCCAGAGGCTTTCTATATTCTTTCACACACTGTCATACTGTCACACACTTTCATACTGCGCCTTTGAAACTGGACCGTTTTCTAAGGTCCAGGACCACTGCTAAGGTACAATTACTTTGCATGGTCATGGAGTGGATTGATCTTATATCATATTCATTCAATTGTGGTTTAATACAGACTAGTTGTCCTGTCTCTATCTCTCTGTCTCTGCTGTACCGTCCCCTCCGCAAGGGTCTGTGAGGGACTGAGAACAGAGGTGCCCTTTACAGAAGACACTAGGGCCTGGGTCCTGAGGGGCCTGCCTGGACCTCTCGCAGCCCGACTCCTGACTCACTGTCTGGGGGAAAGAAGGGCTGAGATGGGTTGTGTCAGCGTGGTTCTCGTGGGATTTATGCATGGAAAGGTCGGATCACTTTATAATAGGGAAGTTCGTCTGACCATTAAGAGAGCAGAGTGGACTGTTTGGAAACCTTTATCTGGAAAATCGGCATGACCTTTATGGAAACAGGCAGAGGAAATACCTATAATAGTTACTGGGACCCAGGTCAACTTGACATGTGAGGGACTCCATGTGTTTCGGCCTCGCAAATGAGCGTTTCACAACCAGCCTGAAGCCTTTTTTTATAAGGTTTGACCATAGAACTTTATCCATAGACTTGTTTTCTCTCACAGTTTCGTACAGCTGTGTGCGTGTGGGGGGGGTGGGGGTGTGTGTGTGGGGGAGGTGTAGGGGCGTCATGATAATTGCGACATCTTTTTCTTGGCTGTCAAGTCCTCTCTTGAATTCTTCTCTCAGCATGGAGACTCTCTCATGGTTCTTTGTGTTAAAGGGGTTGGCAGATATTCCCTCCTACCACGATGAAGCAGAGCCAAAATAAATGGCTGTCTTTTCTCTCACACACACACACACACACACACAGAGCTTTTAGAGGCAGTGTTCTGGGACTTGGGAGTTCCTGCCTCCTAAGTTAAGAACCACCTCCCCCCTATCACACTCTGGAACTCTGCACTCAGACCCACTCACTTCCTGACTTTGTTAGGACTCAAATACACACGCTCACATTCCAAAATGTTTCACCAAAGATTTCACACAATTGTTCATCGATTCTCTACTCAGCCTTTTGGACTATTATATTACTAATATCCATCACTTTAAATATTGTATAAATATACAAATGAACAAAATGTAGGAACATGTTTTTATACAAGCCTGTCTGGAAGACATTAGTCTTTTCGAGTAAGCTTGGTGATGATTAAATGTTAACATGTGGATCCTAACATGTTACTGGCTGTCACTGGAATTGACAGCCGGTAATATATTTTTATGAAGCCATCGTGAAACTATAAACTGTATCCGGAAATGACTTTGGGGGAACGCAAGGCTTCACTTCCTCTAAACTGTTTCTGTGGATTCTCGCTAGAGTAGTTTGAACAGGCAGAGCGACAGAGATTCCCACTTCTGGAGGTCGCTCTGAAAAAACACCACGTGAAAAAACAATTTTGAATCCGACTCTCGTCTCACTAGATCATAAGACAAGATATTAGTTTCATATTTCAGCTGTCAATGTTCCTCAAGTATCAATCTCTTGCAAGTCATGTAAAAACGGTTTCAGCTTACTGAGACGTTTTTCTGCATTTCTTTCTCCATCATTAAATGGGCTTGTGTGTGTGTGTATATATGGGTGTGTGTGTGTGCAGGTCTGTCAGAGGAGAGCAAGGTGCAGACACCTGCTTTCACAGACACCGTGAGGCTCTATCGCCAAGGCAAGGGCCAGTACGGAACCTGGGACATGATGTGCGGCCTGCCGGCTCAGGTAAAACCAACAACATCTCTCTCTTTATCTCCCTCTCTTTCTTTCTCTTTTTTTTTGTGGCTTTATGTCTTGCTTTCTGTTGCTAAATCTCTCGCTCTCCTGCACTCTCCATTTTCCTCTTTCTCATGCTCTCTTTCTCTGTCTCTCACTCGCTCTTTTTCATGCTCTCTCTCTTTCTGTCTTTCTCTCTATATCTCTCTCTTTCTGTCTATCTCTCTCTCTCTCTCTCTCTCTCTCTCTCTCTCTCTCTCTCTCTCTCTCTCTGGTTTTTAAAACCTGAGCCTTCAGGTCAGAGTATCCATTCACAGGAAGTAGCTCCGCTTTAACTTCTATTCATGTATTGTGTTGATGAGAGACCCTGATCCATGAAAACAGCCCCAGTCTCTCATGGCGTGTGCTGGTGTTCTCCACACACTTCAGTCAACAGAAACAGGTTCCACCAGCTGGTCAGGCCCAGTTATTTAGGACGGACAAATTATATTTGAAACCCCCTCTTGTGTGTCTCATTATTTTGAGTCTAGCGGCCTGGATGACATCTTGGTTGTAGCGTCATGGCCTTGTGCTCCTCGATCTTTCAGGCCCTCTGTCTCGTGTCACAGAGCTGGGATGAATGCTTTCCTCTGTTCAGGGAAGAGGCCACAGTGTGTTAGCTCTGAAGGGCTTCTCAGACAGCTGCTCTCTCAAGTTGGCCTCTAAAGTTTGGAGACGCATCCGTGACCCCCCCCCCCCCCCCCCCCGGGAGTGCGAGACCTTTCCTTGTTGCCAAACCAACGGGCTGCCGTTCGCTGTGTGACACCCAGTTCAAACTCTGGTTTGACCTGGCGATGAAGTCACCCATGCCATCCTCCCACCACTTATGACAGACAGTTGTTTTGGGATGATTTTGCGTGAGAGTCGTCTCGCAACAATGTTGTATTGTTTGGTGGGTTCATCCTAATGAGTGACTGGGTCACTGTGTCACCAGGCTGATGGTTGTGAGTCAAGGCCCGCAAGGCTTTCCTGTGGCAAAGTCACCGGCCACACACACAAACTCCCTCACTCAAAATGACCCTCTCCACCATCGCCATGACCTCATATGACAGGATGCTGTCTCACCCCAGGGGGGGGAGACCCTGGTGTCACCCTGTCAGAAAGCTCTGTGTTATAGGTACCCTAGTTCAGATCAGACCTCCATAAGTTAGGTACGCCCTTTGATATGTTTCACCCTCAGCGATTGAGTTTAGCACTCAAAAACACGTTCTACAATAATGTATCCACTTAGCTAATGCTTTAATCCAAAGGGATATATTGGAGGGGGATTTGAACTTGTATACCCCCCCCCTCCCCTGTGTGGATTCACTTATTGTTTTTGCCCCCACCCCTCTATCCCTGTGTGCACTTTTCTAATCTTTTACCTCACACCCTTACCCCTGTGTGCTTTTGCGAGACTGTGTGCCGTTGCTGCGAAGGAGATTAATAAAGTATTCTGATTCTGATTAACCTCTTGATTTGTATATTTGAATGTGATACTGGAAAGCTGCACCTAACCACACTTGGTGTTCTCCTTGAAGATCCTGGCCAACCTGGTGATGGAATCCCTTCTTCCAGAGCTGCGGGAGCTCATCTCTCCCAGACTGAAGGGCAAGATGCCTGAGAGACAGAAGAACTGGATGCTGGTACCGTCTCTCTCACACAGCCCAGCCACTTCAAACACGGATAAAAAAAAAATAATATATATAAGTAAAGATGGAGAGTTTCCTGTGAGCGCTTCTGAGCCTGTGTGTGTGTGTGCTGTCAGATCTCGGACGCGGTGTACAGCCTCGTGCAGCAGCAGTGTCAGGGTCAGTACGAGGCGGTGGTGCACAGCTGTGAGGAGGGACGCCCCCTGCTGGAGACGTCCGTACGCACGGACATGGACCAGATCATCACCTCCAAAGAGCATGTCACAAACAAGATCCGAGGTCCGTATGAGACTTGAGTCAGCGATCACTCGACTAAAAATGAGCTGTTTAGGTTCATTTCATTTATCTAACTTTGTCTCCCTGATGGAGTAGTCCGTTGGTTTCATTGCATAAGATGCAATTCAAACGCACCCCCTAGTAGTTCAGCAAATTATGTTTGACTCTAGTCAGCTTGGTCCTTAAACACACCCAGACAGTACCTGGTGGGGGGTCAAGACCTTTTCCACATACCGTAGCACACTAAATCAGTAGCTACTTAACAAAACAATGGCCCATTCCCTGAATTCCAATGTTTTGTTAGGGGGCCTTGTACACGGATGTTTTGACTCTATCTACTTGTTTATCAGAGGTACTTCAGCGTTGAAAGCTGATTCCCATAATTGAAACCTGCATGCAGATGGACAACATTCCGCATATTCCACCTCAGTCGTAACTAGGATGATTGAGGCGTTGTGAGCTCAACGCAGACTGGATATAGGCAGGGCTGTTTTAGATTAGACAAGAAAGAAAGAGAAAGAAAGAAGGAAAAAAGCTATTTCTGGAAGTGTTTATAAAAAAATAAAAAAAACCGATTCTCGCAAAAGTGCAGTTCGATCCGGGGTGCAGATCTTTGATCCATGTGATGCGTTTCCCTGTTCTGTGTGTTCACTACTCCTCCTGGTCCCCTCCCTCCCTCCAGCCGTGGTGCTTCCCAAGGCAGAGAAGCTTCTGAAGGTGAGCATCGAGCCCTACATCACCTCCATCCTGGACGCCCTGATGGAGCCCACCAGCCGAGGCTTCTCCGAGGTGCGGGACGTCTTCTTCCGGGAGCTGGTGGACATGGGCAAGAACATGCTCAATGACGGCAGCAAGGAGAAAGTGGGAGAGGTGAAAAGGATTGTATAGGTTGAAAACAATCGAAATTCAGATTCATAAAGAGTTTCCAAGTGGGGTAACTCAGATACATCATGACAATTTGAGATTGATTGTCCTCAGATGCATAACGTTGACATTTGTCCTCTTTGACTCGCTCTCTCGCCCCATCAGCACATGGAGAAGATCTCCATGTTGGCCTTCCACCCGGTGAAGATGCAGAGCTGCTATGAGAAGGTGGAACAGCTGAGCTTGGAGGGCCTTCAGCAGAGGTTCGACGTCTCCAGCCCCTCTGTCTTCGTCCAGAGGGCCCAGATCCTCATGAGGGAGGCAAGTCTACGACCACCCCCCAAATACGCTCCTCCCGAAAGCCGGGTTACGCTCGGAGGGCGGTAACCCTCAGCCCTACGCTGGGAGGGCCTTGGGGTAACCCTCAAATTGACGTCTAGTTTAGCTAACAACCGACAATTAGCTAGCGCCCTCTTTAGTCTTTTAGTTAGTTTTTTCACTGTTCTGACTAGAATTCCAAAAGCCTGGAGAAAACCTTTACTGTTGTGGTCGGTGAACCCCCCCCCCCACTGGTCTCTAAGCTGTGCAGCTATGCTAGACGCACAGGATGAATGCCCTGGTTGACAGGCTGTAGGTTTGTGGAGAGGGATCCCAGAGCCAAGTATTCAAGCATTCATCACCCCCCAGTGTGAATCACACACACTGACCTCTCTCTTTAGGCTGTAGGGAGAGTTGGCATTCTCGGCTTGAATCCAAGGTCACGCAAAGTTCAAATAGAACCATGTGTCTGGGGTTCTGTTCATTCCCCTTATAAACATGAACAAAAATGCAGTCTTTGGACTGGGAGCGTGTTTTGTTTAGCGTCATGGGAGTGGTTTTGGGGTTGGACATGATTTAGCTTGCGTAGGAAGTCATACTGGATCCTTTTGCTCTTGATGCATTCCTAAGAACACAGCGCCTCCTTGTGGAACACTGTCATGCTGACATTTGAATGCAGCACTTGTGGGTCCTCTGTATTTACATTGAGGCATTTATCAGAAGCTCTTATCCAGAGCGACATACAGCACGTACATGGACATTCCCCCTGAGGCAAGTAGGGTGAAGTGCCTTGCCCAAGGACGCAATGGCATGTTGCCTCAGCCGGGAATCAAACTTGCGACCTTTCGATCACTAGTCCGACGCCCTAACCACTCGGCCACCTGACTGCTGTACTTGCATGCAAACTCACTCTTATGAAACACACAGCTCACTTTGTCATCGTTTTTGACTGATAATGACATTGCGTGTGTGTGTGTGTGTGTGTGTGTGTGTGCGCAGCAAATGGACGATGCCGTGTACACGTTTGAGCAGATCCTCCACCAGAATCTGGAAGGCCAAGGAACCGACGGCTTCTCTAAGACCATCCAACGCTGTCAGGACCGGGTTATCAAGGTGAGCCGGCACTACCCACTGCTGGGGGGGGGGGGGGGGGGTGCAGGAAGGGTGGCGAGGGAAGGGGAACCAGGTTCCATTTGTTCTACCCAATCACCTGACAGATGTGTTGTGTTCCTCCTTCAGAAATTTGACTACGACAGCAGCACGGTGCGCAAGAGGTTCTTCAGAGAAGCTCTCCTACAGATCTTCATCCCCTACATGCTGAAGCAGCTTGCTCCTTCCTGCGCCTCGGTGAGCCTCGCCTGCCCCAGCTCCCACTGTCTCTGTGCTCACCCATGGGGGAGGGGATAGGGACGGGCAGAATCCCCCCCCCCCTCCCTGGTGGACTAGCTCAGCTGTGGTTTGAGGTGCTCATGGAGGATGTGGCTTTTTTCAGGAGCTGCCTCGCTTCCAAGAGCTGATCTTCGAGGACTTCTCCAAGTTCATCCTGGTGGAGAACATCTTCGAGGAGGTGGTTTTGCACTCGGTCATGAAGGACATCATGATGGGTGAGTTGCACTGTTCCCACCAGTGACGTGCGGTGAGGTTCATGGCTGGTGAGGCACTGACGTCATCGCAGTCAGATTTTCACGCATATTAACTTTACAGAATCGCTTATTCACCATTTGATAGGAAACAGTTAACGTGTTTTGTTTGAAATGTCATGTCGGCATTCAGCAGCAGGCTGCTGCCTCACCGCTCGTCTCTACTTAGTATTTGAACGGTAAATGTGACAATTCAGCTAAAAAAAATGACGTTAGATGGAGAAGAACTTTAAAGTACAAATCACTAAATAAATATAACTGTTTAATGTATTTTTTATTTGATATTTCCATGATGATAGGTGAGGCACGGCCTTGTGTTGTATCTACTCAACAAATGTCTCAGAGACATAAACAAAGCAAAAAACAACTGTGTTTTTCTTCTGTCTCAGCTGTGAAGGAGGCAGCGATCCAGAGAAGACACAACCTGTACAGGGACAGCATTGTCCTGACCAACAGTGACCCCAACCTGCACCTGCTGGAGGACAAACCCTCCGTGGACTGGGCTGAGGAGTACGGTGCCCAGGAGGAGAGGGGGGAAGCACTGGAGGAAGGAGAGGGAGCGACCCAGAAGAGGCGCAGGATGAAGCAAGTGGTCTCCATGATTCAGCCTGATGGTTCTCCAGAGATGCTCAACGAGTCTTGCCTAGAGGTGCCAGGGGTTGAAGGGATCCCAGAGGAGGATGAGGAGGAGGAGGAAGAGGACAAGGATGCCTCACCCCTTACAGAAAGCCAAGAACAGGAGGCCGAGAACGAAACCAGCCTCGAAGCAGACGCTACGGAAACCCCCCCTGCTCTGACGAACGGTTCGGTCCTGAGAGAGGTTGAGATACCTGAGGTGAAAACGAACGAGTCTCCGGAGCCTCAAGAAGTGGAGAAGACCGACAGCTCTGCACAAGATGCAGAGAATGCGTCAGCTATCGAAAGCGCCATCCAGGAGATTGACAACGCCGTGCAGGAAGCCGATATCGAGCAGGTCACCGTGGAGATGGACGTCCCTCCCTCAGATCAAGAGTCGCCTGCACCTTCAGAGGAAGCGAGTGCGGCCTCAACCCAGCACGGAGCGGTATCCACGGCGACGGGACCGGGACCACAGCTTTCACCGGTTCCGGAAGAGCAAGAAAACACTGCCGAAGTAAATGAGGACACCTTCGTCTCTCCTTCCCCTTCGCACAATGAGAGCGGCTTCCAGTCCTCCACCAGCGAGGCACTGGAGGAGGAAGAGGGGGAGGAGGAAGCCCCACCCAGTGTGGAGGCCAGCCCCAGCACAGAGGTGCTTCAACCCCAGGAAGAGCTCCTTCAAGCAGGGGCCAGCGAAGGGGCCGTGGCCCCTGAGGACGGAGCCGTACACCACAATGACTCTGAGACGGGAGAACAGAACTCTGTGGAAACAGGATCCATTTAAATATCATAGGATGTCATGTACTCTTTCATGTCGATGTTTATCTCAAAACTCTAAAACGCGCTGAATTTCCTTCTTCCAATATTCCCGATTTTGTCACAATCATTCCTGAAATAGCACGCACTATTTTGCCAGTGTTAGACTGATGCAGTACGGCTGAGCAGGGCTCAGATGCTTATGCAATCTGTTTTCACCATCTACATTCCCTCTGCTAATTTGTTTTTTTTTATTGCTTTATTGTTTTGTTTTTTATTAAACATTCACTTGATTTGATGTTTTCTGCATGATAGACTCAGTGACTGGTTTTCTGTAAATATACAAATGGTTATTGCACTTCATTCAGGGGTTTCTCTTGGGATTTGTTTATAATAATTTTCTCACAAACTTATGTTTCGTAAGTGCATCCCCATGTTTTTTGTAGGATCCAAACTACTTCATAATCAAATCCCCCAAAGCTTTCAGCTGTGTCACTGGCCTTAATAGTCCCCGAAAGACTAATCTAATATTCATTGTCAAGTTTATAGCGCTGTTGTTTAGATGAGCCTCTGTTATACATCTGCCTTTATTTTCATTTTGTACGTGATATTCAAGACTCTTTCTATCTGAAGGCTTGTGACAATCTTCAAGTCATTTGATATGTTCGGATTTAGTTACCAGGGAGGCTTGTTGATTCATTCCAAGCCATAGTGGAAAGTGGAGGATGGGATTTTTTGGACTTGTTATGTCTCTTTCAAATTGAAATGACAATCCATCAAGTAGGTTGATGAGTGAAAGTCTTTCTAGTCTAATAGTGGTTGAGAAGTCCTCAAAAAGGACTTTATTTCCATGTGACAATTCTGTGTTGATAGATGTGGAAGCTGTGCTTGTCCTGCCTAACAAAGAAAGCTGATGTATATGTTTCATAATGACGATGATCAGTTCGGAGTGTTGATGCTCTATTCTCCATCAACCATTTTTACATAAAAACATTTTTTTTTACATACATTTTCACCCGTGCTTAAGTTGGTTTGTTTTCTCCATGTTGTATTTATTTTCGGTTGCCTTTCAGTGAGTGTGCTTTTACATTTCTTTTACCCAGTGTCATTCAAAAGACTATTATTGATAATAAATAATTATTGATCAGAAATGAATCTATTATTTTGAATTTAAACACAGACACCGAACCACAACACAGCAAAACAAAACAAAAACAATAAACATTGATGACATTAATCATTAAACAAACTGTGAGACTGTACATATTCATCACCCCAAACAGAAACCCTGTTTGTCTTTATCTCTACCTGGTGTACACTTTGTGTTCAACATGAGCAATGTTAGATGAGCATTTATTGTAAAATACATTTCTGGGATTATTTATTATTATTTATTAGTTGGTCTTTGCATTTGCAGACGTGGCATATTATTTAAATGGTCCTTTAATAAGTTTTATGTTTGGACGTCTGCAGATGAATCATAAGTAGGGTGCACTTTCATGCTGAAAGTATGTTTGCAAAGAAAAGACACTGTTAGAATATAATTTTTTTATAAAGACTGACAGTATAATAATAATAATAATAATAATACATTTTATTTATAAAGCGCTTTTCAAGGTACTCAAAGTCGTATATAATCTTATTATTATTATTTATTATTCTATTATTTAATAATAAAATAATCATAAAATGATTTCACGGGGTGAATAAAATAAATTAATGAATGTCAAATGAATAAATGTAAATATAGGGTGACAGTCGCGGCTGTACGTCACTAAATTAGGGGTAACGCCATGACGTCATCGGGAACATGCCCCACCCCCTTTCACATCCAGCTCAGCACATCCAGACTCTGTGCGTCTTTAGGGCATCGCCAAAGTCTCCTGCGGATAAACGCATATGGTTGCGGTTCTTTCCCCGGATCACCAGCATATCCCAGCTTGTTTTTGCCATCATCTCCCTTATCGCTGCTTGTTTTTTACAAACGGAGATCATCAGAGAACACGGCGGGGTTTATTTCTTGGTTACGGGGATGATGTGGGAATGATCAACCCCGTGTCATCTGTGTCTCCAAACGTAAGGACCAGCTCCGCATGATGGCATCATCCCAGGGAGGATGGATGGAGCCCCGGCCCCAGGCCGCTGGTCTGATCCAGGCTGCTGTCCTGGCAGTCCTGGTCACCCTGAGCACCTGTATGACAGGTAAAGGAGAACAGCTGTTGTTATTTATGGGGAGGGATGATGTTTGTGTAGATTCACTCTTGTGCAAGAGGGTCACTATAAGCATGTTTATGTTTTGCATGGGATCATGCAAAAGGTAGATTCAATGGGGTTTCATTCAAAAATAGCATGCAATCCTCGATTACTGATACTGTGTGTGGTAGAGAACTGCAGCTGTTTTTATAATGAGGGCAGTTTACCTAAGACTACACTGGAGCATGTTTTAGTAGAATACACAGGAGATTAAGTCTCAGCACCATTAACTAACACTCGTTTTTGCATAACTGTGTGTCTGTTTTGTATCTGTCTTTCAACCCATAACATTAGGCCACTACAGAGGTTTCATCAAATAATCTATATTCAGTGCAATGTTGTTGTGTATGTGTGTGTGTTTCTCCAGTCATCTTATTTTACTCTATATACGTGACCGCAGTGTTGGCCAAGCTATATCGGCCACAGTCAAGCATCAGGTAGGAGTGGGTTTGATAAGCAGTGACGTACTAAGTCACATTCCCTGAACTTCACACATCAACCTTAAGCTACTGAATAAGAATGCCAACTGACTGATTGTAGAGCGGACGATGAACATTTATTCATTTAGCAGATGCTTTAATCCAATCTGAAACCCTGATTTTGGTTGTGAAACAGACACTTGTTCCTCCTGCCCATGCACACACACAGGATGCATCACACATTCGCTCAGACGTTCCAATCCAGAGTGGTTATCAGCTGAGTGTAGCTTGACACATTCCCCCTGTCAGAGCGACACTCCAGTGTTTCCTCTGGGTCTGGAGTCAGGACGTGCTCAGAGTCACACACCTCTCGACGAGACAGAATGTGCTGACACGGTTATGGCGGATAAAGAAAGACGGGAAAAAAATAAAAATCCTTGAATGAATGGCGAACCGTCGATCGCCTCACATCTTCTCTGAATGGGATGTGACGGGGCAGCTCAGTCAAGTGATTCATCGTTTACGGCCTGCGCTACCTCGTCTCACCCCCCATCTGCGAGGTCTCGCCATCCTTGAGAAAGAGAGAACATACCATGCTCTCTGAATCTCCCCCCCCCCTCTCCCCCCCTCTCCCACCCCCCTCCTCCTCCCCCTGTAGTGGAAAAGCACCAGCCTGCCTCTATCGGTGCCACATCTCGAGGACCTGCCCTGTGTTCAATTAGCCTGGCAGATCCCAACGCTGTTCTTATCGCTCTGCCTCTCTTTCACCTCCATTTAGTCTTTTTGCCGTGGCGCAGAACGCGATACCATCTGGGATGTGAAAAGAGCTGTCGGCATCGTGTGTGCTTGTGCACGGACGAGATGTATGAGTGTGTGTTTTGTCTGTGTGCGAATGTACAACTAACTATAGTAGGTATGTGTGTGTGTGTGTTTGATGGACAACTAGAGACAGAAATCTTTTTTTTTAGCCTCTGCTCCTGATGTGGAAACTTCAGTTCTCTCTTTGAAAGGACAACCAGGGCTTTTACTGATGGGAGCTTTTAAGCACAGGCAGGGTGTCGGAGCAGGGTCAGTCTGGGAGGCCTGGGAAAGCTGAAAGGCCTGTCTTCTGGGGACCAGATGGTGGACAGAGGCCATCCTCTGGATCTCTAACACTGGGATCAACCGATTAGTGGTCGGTATGGATGATGCCTCTGCTACCACACTCTACAAAGCAAAGCTTCCCCCTTGAAGAAAACCCTGACTAACTTCTGCACAAACTGTAAGCATATGGTTTGTTCTCAAAACCAGGTCCATGAACGAGGCCAGTGAGTCGTTTTGTTCCAGTGCCAGGCATTGTCAGCTTGCCAGAAGTCTAGTCTGAAACCCCAAAGGACTCGGGCTTTAGCGTGATCGTGTTTAGTTTCGTACAGACCTTCAAGTACATGATCCAGATGCTCCATTAAGACTCTCAGCAAATGCTCCTAACATAAAGTGTGTATGAGGTGGCTTGGTTTTAAGCAGGGGGGGGGTTTCTGTGGTGGTCAACAAAGACCTTGTAGAAAGAGATACTCAAATCAATGCACGCCCATCGCATAATGTAGAGCTTTAAATGATGGAGCAGACCATGGGTTGAGACTTCAAAGGCAGGCCATAGATGGGAAGGAGAGATTGAGGAGTGATACCGTTAAGTCATGACTATTTAGACAGACAGACAGAAAGGTTCCCTGCCAAGAACTGTTAGATGCTGGCGAGTTGCTGTAATACCTGTGGACACGATGTTTATTTTATTTCACCTTACCTCTCCTTATGTCTAAGGTGGGGGTTGGGAGGAGGTGGTGGTGGGGGGGATCTGTCTGAGAGGATGTGAATAGAAGAGGTTGTTTGGCCACACAAGAGTTAGGAGTTCCTGTACGTTCTGTTCATGTACTGTCACATCATGTTAAAATGGAACTACTTTAAAAACCTGGTCAGCTGCACATGATGTGCCCCGCAGTTGTTTGGTCAGTTTTGGCTCAAAACTATTAAAATCTGTCAGAGGGTCTGGTGCTCTTTAGTGGGAGTGGCTTGTTTAACCAGACAAAGGCCAATGCATAACTGCTGGAAGCTTGCATGTAGCTTGATGGCCTCCCTGCCTGCCTGCCTACCTGCCTGTTTTTCTTCTCTATCCACAACAGCAATGTTTCCACCCCTTTTCTTTCCTTCTACCTTTTTTAAGGAGTCGGCCAACTTCCTGCAGGGAGGCCTTCGTGTGTGTGTGTATGTGTGTTCGTGTGTGTGTGTGTCACCCTTGCACGCTCGTGTCTCCTGCTCTCCTGAACCTGACATGCTCCTTGTAGCTTGGATCCTGGCAGAGCTTTCAGGTCTGCTTCAAGCTGTTCCCAGCCCCGGTCACTGAGCCCTGCGACCCAGTACGACAAACACGACAGGCTGCCTCCGTCAAGCTGTCTCACTGTCCATCTGTTAGTGTTGGTCAGGCTGTTGAAGGATGTCAACAGGAAGATGCTCTTCCCTGCTAAAGGGGCTGACCGGTGTCTCATGTAGGCCAACGGTTAAGTTGTATCACCTGCTCGGTTCTGTTGTTAGGAGGGGGCTGCTGTTATCCACACTGTCAATATCAATTTGTCTCTTCAAGTGTGATAGCAAAGACTGCGGGAAAAAAAACCCATCATCTTAAAAGATGAAATTGAATAAATGAGCTTAATCTAATTTGGTCTTCAGGGCACCACAGGGTTGCTACGTGGAATATCAGAACATCTGGTCTGTCTACAGATCGGAGAACAGTCTCCTCAGAGGCCTATGCAGGGGGAAAAAGCTTACACCTGCCAATCACACCATGGATGCAAATTATTCATCACCAGGAAGCTTGTTGTGTCTCAGGTGGTCTCAGTAATGTCTTACAGAGGGTCTGACTGCCTGCATCTTATAGATTTGTAGGTCTGTTTTTGGCTGTTTTGAAATCCCAAAGGACTTGGGCTTTAGCGTGATCGTGTTCTGTTTTGTACAGACCTTAAATGATGCAGGTGCTCCATGAAGACTGTCAGCAAACACTTATTCCTTTAAAGTGCGTATGAGATGGGTTGGTTTTAAGCAGTGGAGGGTTCAGATAATTCAGTGCTGGTAACATTTGTCATCCATGAAGCAATTTTCTTCCTCTGTGACTCAAACCTGATCTTGCGCTTCAATAAAACCACTTCCTGGATCTGCGACAATGAACACTTCCTGTCTCCTCTCAGAGCGCCGCTGTATTGCTGAGCTTGCCATCCTTCAGCTCTTCTACTTTGTCTACGAAGGCCCCTTTATTTACGTATTTCAAATGTAGCTTCTTTTTTAGTAGGCAACCATTGTGAAAATAACACCCAATTGTCTTTCTTAACTGATTTCGTCCCCATTCTAGGATCATTCTGTCAGTAAGCCATCCTAACACCTGTGGTTTATATCGGTGCAAATCATCAGGCCTTGGAATGAAATCAGGGTGATAACAAAAACAGCCCTGTCACATCAGGAATGTCAAGTTCACTGTGTGATGAATCCACCAAGATGGCAGGCACACATTCAATGTCAGGGTCTCTCAGCAGTGATGAGGAAGGACAGGGGGAGGGGGGACAGTTGACGTGAATGAATACAGAAAACCACTGAAGTTAGGCTCAGGAAAATAAACACAGCTTTCAAGGTAACGTCTAAGTAGGTATGAGTGTATCTGTTGGAGAATGACTAATTATTTTCGCCCTTATGTGTCCACTCTATTCTCCTGTAAGTCAATTATGACTAAACAGTACAGACTACTTATCGACCCTGATCCAAACAAACGTCTAGATGTCAGTATGTGCTTTGAGGTTATTTTTGGGGTTCTGGAGATCCGCTTGGGTATATGGAAATACTTTCAGAGGAAATGGGTTTGTCTCAGAATAGAAACCTACACTCATCTACCTATGAGTGTGGGCACTGTAATATGAGTATAAACAGGATTTAAGACTGCATCGGGTTCGATTCAGGCCAGATAAAGACATTTCAACACCCAACTCAACTGCCTGGGAACAAAAAGGATTTAAACTCAAGAGCTATATCAAGTCAAGGGCATCTTTGAGAGCATTTAGAGATGGTATGAAAGAAGAATGATCGAAAATAGAGATTGATTACAGGCTCATTCACTTTTCTTTTTTCCAACTTGGAAAAGAGGGTTGCTAGGCGACTGCACGTTCAGGGGGAACGTGAGCTTGACTGCGCGGGAATGTCACTGTTTGTCAGAAACGCAGTGAGTAACAAGGGAGTAATGTAACTACAGTAACATGAAGCCTCTGCTTTCATTCTTCTGGAACTGACATCCGTTGACTGTCTTACCAGAAGAAAATGATAGTCAACTGACATTTTGGGGCATTTCTCAGGTCCAGCTGAGTTGAGATGTAACTGACTTTTGCAATCAGCTTCATGGACATCAGTCTTCCTCAGCCCTCATAATGCATGGTCCTCCTAGTCATACGGTAGTGAATCTTTGCATATATATCATACAGGCGTTTGACCATGCAACTTTCCCCTTGAACGTGCTCATTTGCCTCTGCAGGTGTGTTCGACTTGATACTGCAGGCTGCGTCTGTGCAAGTGTAGATATGAATGGGGAGAGACTGTGTTCCTTGCAGAACCCGCCAGCGAGCAGCCAGTTCCGATGGTGGATCTGCTGAGGGGGATCTCATCAGGGAGGCTCCCTCAAACAGACCTGTGCTCCCTGGTCGTTTGCTTTTCGGAGAAGACGCCCTCGCGTTCCTCCTCGGTGCACCCAGGGTGGAGGTGCAGCTTTCTACCAGCTCTTTACCGAGTCTATTCAGAAGCCACAGACAACTACTGAAGATCTGTATCTCTTTCTCTCTCTGTCTCTCTCTCTCTCTCTGTCTCTCTCTCTCTTTCTCTCTCCCTCAACCTCTCTCTCTCTCTCTCCCTCAACCTCTCTCTCAGCCTCTCTCTCTATCTCTCTCTCTCTCTATCTAAAGTGGACCCAGAAGCTCAGGATTTTCAGATGACTGCAGAAGACCACTCTTACATATAATCATTCATGCTATTTCATAGCTACCTGACATGACAACACCTGATAACAGGATTGAAGGGTGTCTGAGGTAAAAACTTGCCTACTTTTCTATTAAGAAGATAACAGACTCGTCTGAATTGTATATAAATTATTCAGTTTTAAGTTTTTGTTTTCCCTCGTCCTTGCTTCTCCGTCTCGAAACAAAAGACCCCCCCCCCCCCTTCCATCTCTCGCTTTTCAATTCACACAGTGACTCACACCTGATGATGTCACACCGCCTCGGTTGCCATGGCAGTCGTCATGGCAACCGTATCCTAGGCTTCGAACCGAGAAAGCATCGAGCCGTTTTCGAAGCGGCGGAGTTAATATCGCTGGCTCGCTCCGGTCACTGTCGTTCTGCATCAAACCGCATGCATCCCGAACGCGAACAGATAGAGAGACGGCATGCAGATCAAAACAGAGCTTTTCGTGCGACCAACCTTACCCTGTGACTGGGCCTTGCTAAGCGGGAGCTCTCTGGCATGCTTCAGAGGGGGGTGAGGGGGGGTTGTGGGTCAACCCAGCCAGACGCTACCATACCAAGCTGTTATGGCCTGGAGCGATCTGACTCACCAGGCCTCTCAGTCGGGGGGTGACGTTCCATCTGCTCCCCTTATCTCTCCAGCCACCTGCGGCCTTGTACTGCCATACATCACTGCAGACAGCAGGCTCTGATCCCTGCACCCAAACAGCACCGGCCATCCACCAAGAACTGGGTCAGTCTTCCTGGGATCGTCCGTCAGTGTCAAAGTAACAGACCTTGTGGTGCCTCCCTAGATGCAGGACATGGAGCATCAGTACTAACCTTTCTATCCGGAGTCCAACTTTGTCCTTTTGTCATTTATGAATCAGCTCTGTGAAGCGACTGAACCTTGGAGGCATCTCAGACGTTGAGCCGACAGTATTTTGTTGCGGTCCTTTCCAAATGTTGGAAGGGAGGGTTGAGACTCTGTCTTAATGAGCTGCAGTAGAGAAACAGACCGCTTCTCACACGTGTGAAGTCAGGCGGCAGTTAATGAAGAAGCGCTGTCTTCCGTTACCACCTGACACTTTGTTTGAGCCTTTTTAACTTCTCACCTGAGAGAACCGCACGTTCTCGGTACATAACACCTGTCAGGAACGTGAAGTGTTCGTTTAGACGCCACGTGCGTTGAAATCAAATTGCGTTCTTCCAGACCCACCCAGATGTTCAGCTTTGCGGTTTTTGCAGGGTTTTTTTCCTTCCTAAACTTCGTTTTCGTAGACAAACTTAAAAGAACTCAACTATAGTATGACAGGATTAATGATGTTCTCTCTCTCCCCCCCCCCACCCCGTCCTCTCTGTGCCCGCAGGGTCACACACGTGCCCGCGAAGTCTCGACTGTGCCCGGGCCGGGCGCTACTTCTGCCAGCCGGGGCAGTCTGTCTGCGGACCCTGCCTCCCCCCCCTGGTGGAGAACTCCCATGGCAGGTGTGTGGTGAAGAGGAGGCACCCCGCTCGTGTGGGTGAGTCCGAAAGACAGCCACCCTCGCAAACACACAAAGGAACGTTGGTTGTTTTATTTTTATTGTTATTGTTTTATTTATTTATTTTTTACTGCGGTCTGTTACCACGAGAAAAGCTCAACGTGCTCCCCTGATCTTATGTATCGAGAGAAACCTCACGGATTTCACCTCTGCAGTCCCTGTAGATGAAGGTTTCTCATAAGGGTTAATGAGTCTGTGGGGAAAGGGTGGGAAGGGGGGGGTGTTAGGGGGGAGAAGCAGAGCTGCAGGCTCATGAGAGCAGTCATCTACAGAAAATAAGAGAAAACACTTAGGATGTGTCACCCATAAAAACGTTCAGGAATCAGTTGATGGCTTCTGGCCTTGGGGTGACGACACTGCGTGCCGTAGCCCTGGTGGCTCCGGAGCCTCGTCTGCCTGCGCTGGGCCCCGCTCAGACAGCCAGCTGTGACGCAGAACCACGGGAGAGCAGCTGGAGGAAAGTGGCTCATCTCCCCATCATCTCCCCATCATCTCCCCCTCATCTTCCCATCGTCTTCCCCTCATCCCCCACCCCCGAAGATCAGGGGGCACTTCCAAGAAGGCACTGCCCCTCCTTCTCCCTCCCTCTCCCTCCCTCCTTCTCTCCCTTCTCTCCTCTACCGGCTTCTGTTTATCACTCTCCATTCCCTCTTCTTAGACTCCCTCGACGGTCCTAAACACACTGCTGGGAATCACAAAACGAGCACTTTGCAGAACACTGTGTAACTAGTGTTGTTGCCTCCGAGTGATATTACAAACCATTAAACAACGTATTAGACGGGCGACGGCCAAATAACGGAAGTTCTGGCCGACTGCTGCGGATCGGCTGTGAACCTTAAAGCAGATCTCGTCCTGGTGCCCCCCCCCCCCATCCCCCCCTCCTCCACCCTCCCTCCCCCTGGTGGCACATGGGTGGGTTTAATGACAGGGCCTGGTCAGACCCCCTCTTTCATGTTTTGCCTCTGCTCATCTCTCCCACGCAGCCCCCCTGTTGCTCTCTCCTCCTCCCTCGTCCTTCCCTGCTCCGCCACTCGGGCGGTGGATGATGTCATCGAGCGTGAGCCGCGTTCGGAAAAAAACTGTTTGCCGTGATCAGATCCCAGTCCCAGTTACGCTTTGTACTGTGTTCATTTATTCATTTAGCAGACACTTTCATCCAAAGCGTCTCTCTATACCAGCGGTGAAGACGGGACAAATGGTGGCTGGTGTTATTTTGGATGGTGTAACAGTAATCCAGTGGTAGCTTTGGCCCTCGTTTACTGACTCGCTAGGCTGAGCGTTCTGAAACACTGTGCAGGCTGGAACGTTCTGGAAGGGGATGAACAGGATCTGTTCGCTCCCCCTGGCCACGTATTCAATCTCATTACCCACCCCCACCCCCCCCTTTTCTCCCCACTCCCTCTTTACGCCACCCCCCTTTCCCCTGTTGCCCTGGCGACGGGTTTCATTCATGATTCTGTGGGAGGGGTTCTTTCTCTTTTTCTCCTCCCCGCTCCCCCTCTCTCCCTCTCTCTTCCTCTCTCCCTCTCTCTCCCTCTCTCTCCCTCTCTCTCCCTCTCTCTTCCTCTCTCCCTCTCTCTCCCTCTCTCTCCCTCTCTCTTCCTCTCTCCCTCTCTCTCCCTCTCTCTCTCTCTCTCTCCCTCTCTCTTCCTCTCTCTCTTCCTCTCTCTTCCTCTCTTCCTCTCTTTCTCTTCCTCTCTCTCTCTTCCTCTCTCCCTCTCTCTCTCCCTCTCTCCCTCTCTCTCTCTCTCTCTCCCTCTCTCTCTCCCTCTCTCTCTCTCTCTTCCTCTCTTTCTCTTTCTCTCTTTTTCTCTAACCTCACTTCTTCCAGACTCTTCCTCATCCTCCCTCTCTTCCTACAGCCCTCCGTTTAGAGCAGCGCTGCGTGACAGTAGAGCGCTGACCCATCCACCCACTCACTGCACCACACACACACACACACACACACACACACACACACACACACACACACTGCACCACATTCATTCTCCCACTCTAACTAATACTGCACCCGCGCACACACACAATCTCTCACACACACTGCACCACACGCATTCACCCACTCTAACTAATTCTGGGCACACACACACGGTTCACCTACCCACAAACATCTTCACACACACACACACACACACTGCACCACATCCTCTGCACCCCACTCCAGCTCATACTGGGCACATGTGTGTAATGTAGACACCCTGTGTCTTTTACGCGAGCGCTCATCGCGTCATAGACGCCCTCGTGTCACGATTCACGTGTGCCCTCACTCTTACTCCCCACACACACACTTTGCCGCACACACTCACAACAACGACAAAAACCGATGATCGGATGTGGAGGGCCTTTTGGGTGCCATGACATACTTCCTCCACAAGAGGGAGGCAGTGCTTTCGTCAATGGCAGCCGCCGCCCCCATCTCAGGTTAAACCATGTGGAGTCAGTCTGCCACAGAGGGCGACAGGTTTATGTTTCCCTTAGTCAGCGGCTTGGGGTATTCGCTGTTCATCCACCAACATGACCCAACACACTTTTACAAATATAACAACAGGAAACGCACAAAAAGACAGTGTGTCGATGAGCAATGACTGTGACCACTAAGAAAGAATATTATATACTAATTCAAACGAATTATATAGTATTTGCTCTACATTACGCGTCTAATCTGTTGCCTGCTGTGCGCTGTGTGTCGACTCTGTGGGGATGATCAGGGAGAGTGATTAGTGATTACAGATCTGTCTCAAGCTCATCAACCAGATGGTGCATCAACATTAGTTCCCTCTTTCTCTCTCTCTCTCTCTCTCTCTCTCTCTCTCTCTCTCTCTCTCTCTCTCTCTCTCTCTCTCTCTCTCTCTCTCTCTCTCTCTCTCTCTCCTCTTCCAAATAACGTACTCACGTTTTCATTCGTCCAGCAGATCATTGCTTCACAATCTCAACCCCTGAGCTATACCCGCCCTCTGTCCCTCCATAAGTGACCTCTGTCTGCCCTCAGGAGCGGAGGTCAAGCCCCTGGATAGTGAGTGACCGTGATCTTTTCTCTGCTCCAGGTAAAGTCGCCTCGTTCCCAGAGCTCGACGATGAGATCGACTTCCTGTCCGCAATCATCAGTCAGCAGCAGGAGACAGACATTCAACTCAAAGGTAGCCTGGCTCTCACATCACCGGACGCAAGACGCGTTTTAATCATTCGTGACGACACGCGCGTCTCGAGTCTCGACTAGTCGAGTCTGCCTGACGCCGTCTGTTCCATCTCCTAGCTCCGCCCGCCCAGGAAGTCTCCAAAACCACCAAGGAGGAGCCTCGGCCTCAGAGCGCCACCCACAGGCCCACGGCAGAACTACCCGCTACGCTCGGCGCTCCCTCCGCCCCGCCCAACGACACAGCGTCTCCCGTGACAACCAGCCAGGCCCCCTCAGACCGTGGGGGGCCTGACATCGCCCCCATCACCGCCCCCTTCATCTCCGACGAGCACGTGTTCCTCAGTAAGTCTCAAAGCTTTCAAAAGCTTTTGAAATTACCAATGTCATGTGGCCGAAAAAGACATCTTGTAATCGTTGTGTGCTGTGTTCTTCTCCATGCTGATGATAGCACCATTTTTGTGTGATGACAGTTCAGTAAATATATTCCTACATAAAAAAACAAGCTGAAGTCCTCTTCTTCTATACATAAACAAGCTGATGATCATGTGACAACAGCCGTTGCGAGAGACAATCTATACCCCATTAATAGAGTGCAGACTTGTTTAGGGGGCGGTGGAAAGGACAAATGTTTCCGGTTCTCATCCTCGCATCCAATCGGGCCTGTAAATGAACTAAACCATTCTTAGTGACTTGAATTTCCACCCAGCCAAACGTCTTTTACGAGTAGAATGAACCAAACCGTTATTAGTTCCTAGCGTTGAGAATTAATTTCCACGCAGCCAAAGTCTTCGAAATCCCTGGATTGGGATTGGACGATGGCCTTCCCTCTCCCTTCCTTCTCGTACGTGTCGTCTCGCCCTGGTGCCTGCTGGTCCTCTTCTGTCCTAGTTTTGGACAAGTCTCCCCCCTTGATATGTGTTCCTGGACGATGGCCTATCGTAGCCTGTCTCTCATGCTGTCTCTGTGTGTCTCTGCAGTCATGACCAGCGTCTTCATCGCGGTGGGGTCCCTGGCTTTGATCATAGCTGGGGTCTTTTGGATCAGGTAATCTGTCCTGTCTTTATCTCTCCTTCGTTCCTGTCTATTGCATCTCTTTATCCGAACGGTCTCTCTGTATGTAGTCTCTCTTTTTCCACATTTGCTTTATGTAAACTGAAAACGTGAAAAAGATCTTTATAAATGCTTGTCTTCAAGTCAAGCTGTTGTTTTACTTCAGAGTGCGGATTTTATAATAACATATGACGTATGTCTGATTTCATATTCCTCTTGAATGGCTAATCATGTACACTGGCTTTCAGATTGAAGAAAGGTGTTCGCTTAGCCCAGAAAGTGGACTACCCAGCGTATGGGGGAATGGGACCCCAGTCTTATGACAACAATGTGGTGAGTTCAGCCACAAACACACATGAGAAACACTCGAGAGTTACAGCGAGAGTTTAAGCGGGTTTAAGAGAGGATCAGTTCCATTCGTCATATTTTATAGTATGTATTTGATCTGATTTCCTTTTTCTCATCACCATTCACAAATGATTTGAGTGCATGCGGTGGGGTTTATGGGATACTATGCCAAGATAATTGGACTCGGGGTGAAAGTCTGCCAAAAGGTGCACATTAGTATGACAGGGAATGAAATGTTGAAGTGATGTCATGAGCGCTTTATCAGGGCATGTTAAGAGGTGTGGGATCTGTGCTCGACTCATGCTGTCTGCTCACATCACGCAGCCTGGAGACAAGAAGCTGGCGCACAGTGCCCAGATGTATCACTACCAACATCAGAAGCAGCAGATGCTGTCCCTGGGGAAGTGAGTGACCTTTCAAGTCCAGACACAGTCTGACGTGTTGTGTTGTCTGCTATCTGCCTGTATGCCTATCTGCCTGCCTGCCTCCCTCGCTGTCTATCTTCCTGTCTCCCTCCCTCCTTCCCTCTCTGTCTGCCTGCCTCCCTCGCTCCCTCCCTGTCTATTTGCCTCCCTCCCTCCCTCCCTCCTTCCCTGTCTCTCTTCCTGTCTGCCTCTGTATCTGTGCCGTCCATGGTTATCCATGCCTCTGTAACGGTGTCCTCTTGTGCTCCAGACACAGGGATGAACCAAAGGTTCTGGACTCGGGGGCCACCTCGGATGAGGAGAACGAGGACGGCGATTTCACCGTGTACGAGTGCCCCGGCCTGGCCCCGGTGAGTCCCCACGGCAGCCACACCCAACAGTACAGCACGGCCGTCCGTCCAACCACTTACATTGCTGAGCCAGTGATTCAGAGGGATGTTTCCGGCTTTATTAGTCTGAGAGACATTTAGACGCTCTTATCCAGAACGCTGTGTTTTAATGGACTTTGACCGAACTGCTATTTCTCTGCCCTCCTCTCCCCCCCCCCCCCCCCCTTCCAGACCGGAGAGATGGAGGTGAAGAACCCTCTGTTCGACGACTCCCCCCTCTATTTCCAGAGGACCCACAAGTAGACCCCTGGAAGCTCCGACTCAGACACGCACCGTTGTACCACGCCACCTCCTTGTACAGAGAAACGACACACCCGCACGCACACGCCAAACACTCGCCCAGCACACGTCATCTGGCTTCTGTAAGCTACACATTTGGAGCCTGGCCAAAGGCAACAACACTCCCGGCTCTTCAAGGCCAGGTGTGCAGAGGGGGAGAAAGGCTGGGTGGAGGGTGTGAGGGGTGTGTACAGGAAGAAGAGGAGGGGGGGAGACGCAGACTAGAGGAGGGGTATCGGAGGGTCTCCTACTCACTTGGGACAGAAATCTGGGACCAAAATCTTTTGCTTTTTTCCTTCCTCGAAAGACTCACACGACCGTTCCTTGTGGTCTCACGCAATCTTGCCTTTTCGAGTGTTTGTTCTCTGTTGGTTTATGCTCTTGTTGATCTAGAACCCTCATCTATATTTTCAGGAAATGGGTTCATGGTGGGGGAAAAAAAACTATGTATGCATGTTTGTGTATGTGAGTTGGGATTCAACATTTAGTGGAAACCGTCACCCCCACGTAGAGAAATTGTCATTGGTTTGAAAAGCTACGGTCCGTGACTAAGAAAGACATTCATGACAGGAGGGGTGGACAGGTGGCCATTTTGTTTTGAGATTGTTTGGCGTGAACAGCATCCAGAGTAAACAAAATCCAAACGTATTTGATTCAATTAATTTCTAGGGTGTGGCTTGGTTTTCGGTCCAAAGAGATTTGACTCTTCTTTCATCAATGTACACACACACACACTCACACACACACACACACACTGGCAGTGCCGTGATCCTTTCAAGTCTGTTATGTAGCCATTGTATTCTCAGTATAGTCCCTCTATGCATGACTTGATGCTGTGTTATGAAAAATGGAAGTCAATATGCATTTACGGTTCTTACCTGTTTTCTTGTGCGAACTTGCTCACGAGACACATGACTTGAATGATTTCAAAGGAATTTGAAACTTGTTAACCTAACTCTGAACCAGAGTAACCCCTTTGTGTAAATATATATCTATAAGACTAACATGGCTTGTCCCCATGATTAATGATGTGTACAAAGAGAGATGATAATCTGTCACTGACCAACGTATTTGTAGACGTGATTGTATATTTCAGAGTTTCGTGCCGTCTGTTTTTCTTTCGCGTGGAGTGTTTTCAGAAGTTGCCTATTGATGCCCGTCTCAGGAATGCTGCTGTCACTAGTTCTTTCCCCCCTACATTTCAAACACGACAGGTTCTGAAGATAGCAAGCACCTGACTGTGGGTACTGACTCTGGAAGTATGGCCATTTTGATTCGATATTGTAACATTTCAGTCAGCGAGTCTTTATATTTTCATCCTTTGAGAACAAAGCCAGAAATAAGTCATTTAATGGAAAGAGGTTGTAAACTGCCCTGCCCATTCCAAGGACACGGTATCAGAATATTCTGGATGAAGACTGTTTTACCTCGTGTTCTGTACTTTATTTCTGCTTTTCCATTTGATTCCTGCTGGGTGGGAGAAATGCCCATATATTTTCTCTTTGTTCCCATCCTATCCCCAATGTATGTGGCTTGCATCTCCAGTAGTGTTTAGTCTTTCACCCACCCGACTGACTGACTGATATGAAGAAACTGGACCCGGGGGTAAACATGTCCGCCCACCTGAGAGATGAACCACCTCATTATCCAACACTGACATCGGTTGGCGTGCATGTGAACATATCAGAGATGGAAATTAAAAGAATAAATATTTATATTACCTTAAATTGAATATGGTTACGGTGTATTTCCTCGGAACTCAAGGGAGAGTGACTGAAATAATGATCGTTTTTCTTTTGAAGCCTGCCTTTTAGTGGCCTAGTTTGATCAGCACAGCGACTTACCATCAACACAGTGAGGTCTGTTAACATTATGCACGATCTCCAACGCACAGATAAATCAGATGATGGATCTTTTTGTATGACAGTTAGATGTCATGATTGCATGACAGACAGGCAGGATTTGCCACAGGAGCTCTGCTGTTGGTGATTTCTGATTCAGAGATAAGGAGAAGCATGTCAGAATGTGCGACTGAATCTGAATCTGAACACTCAGTTGACAGTGTTAGAACAACATCTGGGTTAACGAACACAGAATTTACTGTGGCAGGATAGAGCAAACGTAGAACATATATGGAACTTGAATAAGAGTAAGATCAAATAGAATACAAATATAAAGTGGGCACAAGCCGTGCAGTTGAGGGGAATATAACTATAGCAAGTACGAGTACGTTAGACAATCAATGTCAATTTCATGTCTGGCTTACAATCACACGTCGGAACAACACACGATCACAAATCTGTTCGTTGACATGGACAAACATCACAAACATATTACAACAAACTATGATTTTTTTCTTGAAACCATAACTAATAAGAACGTAGATGGAAAAAGCAGGTATTAAATGTTGGCCCAGCTCCCCAGGTCATAGTACACCTTCTGGGCAGGCAGCTGGTCGTACCTCAGGCAGATATGGCACAGCCTTTCTCTCCAGTCTGTGTAAGTCTTAATACCGTGTGTCTGGTGCCACTTGAAGAACGCCTCGTAGGCCTTCCTGTCTGACGCCAGGTGCTGTAGGTAGCTAGCCAGCTCTCCGGTGCTGTTGAAGTCATCCACGTGAATGAAGGAGCCAGGGGGGGCCAACGCCTCGTAAGCTGCTCTGGGGGGCCCCAGCACCACCGGCACGGCCCCTGCCTGGAGGCCGTTCCTCCACAGCTTCTCACTGATGTAGTCTGTGGCGATGGAGTTCTCCAAAGCCAGGTAGAAGTGACAGCGTCCGATGGTCGGCAACAGGTTCTGTCCCGTTAGAGTTTCGCCTACCCAGCGGCCGTATACTTCGATAGGGATTAAATCCTTCAAGGCCTGGTAGAGTCTGGACCTAACGTGGTCAGGATTGTAGTTACTCACCACCCAGCTAGCTAGGCAGGTGGACTTCTTGGGGATCACATAATCGCCAGTGTAGTTCAGTGGAACTGTTTTGCCATAAGGCATGAATATGTCAGCGTCACGGCGGTAGCTCATGGTCCAGTTGAACAGACCGTTGTAGGGGCTCAGATCTCCATTGTTGGCGGGCGACTCCAGCGAGAGCCACACCCAGCGCTGCGAGGGCCGGCGTGGGAGTCCGAGGGGCAGGGCGGAGCGCCCGGTCTTCAGCTCGTGGTGGTGGAACACCACAACGTCGGCAGAGGCGAACAGGGAAGTGTTGTCGGTGAGGACGCAGCGAGGAATGCTGTAAGACGCCCAGCACACGTCTCCCTGGAGGCTGTAGGAGCGGCTGAAAGGCCAGTGCCACAGCAGGATGGTGATGTTCCTCTGAGGTTCCCCTCCTTTACCTCCACCAAGCAGCTTACGGTGGACCACCAGCATGGTGATGGCGAGGAGGAGGGTGAAGGAGAAGATCCTGGACGTCCGCATGTCCCAGGAGATCGTAAACAGACTAACGTAGAAAGGTCAAAGGTAGCTGGATGCTGCAAGAACTGTTGTCGTCCACTGTTGACGTGTATCACATGTCTTCCTGACTTTGTGCTACCTCAGACCCAAGTTGAGCATTGAGTATTGATGTTTCAACAACTTATTAACTCTTTCGAGAGATATGACTGTTTAGCCTGTGTTCTGCTCCTCATTTTCCCCAACCGTCCCTGGAGAAGGGGATCCCTCACTGAATTGCTCGTCTTCCAAGGAAGGATGGCGGAGCCGCTTTTAAAGTCATTTCGGCTGTTGAAAACACCCACACAACACCCTTAGTCTTATAAGTATTGAAATCAATTGAATATCACATTATTTGTATATTTGTTTCGAACATAACTAGACTGACACCTTACCTCAACTGCTGGGTGTGAATCTTCAGAGAAACTCAATGCTCAATGTTCCTGTCTGTCTGTCTTTCTGTCTGCAGTTCTGGGAGGGCAGGGTGGCAGTTGATGGCATTGTAGCAGGAAACCAACTCTCAACCTCTACCTCTTTCAGTTCATCTCTATGCCCATAAGTGGTGAAGATTAAACACGTCACGGATTAGTATGTGTCTTGGAATATGTCAGTAAAGTTAAGATGTTATAGCCAATGGCAGTTGGTTCATGTAGGTGCCTACTCAGAGCTGGTCTAACCACAAGCCTAAACCTAAATGCTTTCCTGGTATCACAGGACGATGTCAGGCAATGAGACTTGAACGGTTTCCTGTGTGGTACTAGCTTGTGTGCCACCACCCATGAAACCGAAAATGCCAACCGAAAGTTGCAATGTGAATCTGAATAGCCTGTCGACATAGTGGAATGGAAAATACATAGTCACCAGAGGGCAGCAGAGTCATATCTGGACACTCCCAGGAAAGAAAACAATATAATCCTCAGGTGGTCAAAGAAAACATCATTTAATTTAGAAAAACACATATTTTATTTGTTCTTAATTTATAGAAAGTGGACTAACATTCACAACCCTTGATGCCTGAATGCAGTCTGATTGCCTAAACTGGAGTCTTCAGTAGAATGACAGGCAATACAAAACAAACAGCCTCCTTATCATTGGGCTTATTTTGTCAGTTACTCAGTTATAATTTTGCAATCCTGTTTTGAGGTCATAACTCAATCTCGCTGGTCTAAAATTGCACAAAGCTCTCCTAATCTGTCCAAACATCTGGCTTGTGAAATCCAGCTCTGTAGCACAAGCTGGGACACCGGGATAGGGAATTAACCCAGGGGTATGTGATCAGGCAAACCCTGCAGCTGGATTGAGGGTGGGCTATGTTGTAGTTAGAGAGTGTTACATATCAGATTGGTGTATTCTGGTGAATCAGGTTTAATCGCTATGCAAGATTTACAAACATAGAATTCACTGTGGCAGAAAAGAAGAGCAAACACATAACAGATATGTGACATAATAATAAAAAGTGAAACAGGATTACAAAAAATACAATGTAAAAATACAATACAAATAGAATACAAATAACATAAGTACAAAGTGGGCAATAGCTGTACGTTGGGGGGGGGGGGGGGGATATAACTTAACATGCATGGGCTTTCTGTGTGGATATCTTTATGAGGGCTATTTCAACCCTTGTGCTTCCCGACAGCCACTTTCTTCACTGTCCACTCACACAACTCAGAGTGAAGAATAAAATGTCCTATCTGAGTACAGACTTGCATGGAAGGTTTTGCATGAGCCTTGTCCAACGAGGTCCCTGCACAGTAACCCAACCTGACTGACCTCAGTGACCTGAGTGTATAAAACACCTGAATGATCCAATCCAACTTTATTTCTATTGCACTTTAAAACAACACAGTTGACCAAAGTGCAGTGCATAGCAATATTAGTAAAAACACAACAAATAGAGACACACTGTACACAGTAAAAGACAGCACAATATTAGTTTTAAAAACTAGGTAGTTTGAAGCCTGGCTGCCTTCCTTGTGAAGAGAAGAGAGCAGGGTACTGTGTTAGTCCACAGAGAGCCCCGCCCACAACACTGCATGACGCTGGGAGAATTGTCCCTGATGGTTCATCAGTGGTACTGAACTAGCCTCTTATAGCAAGTGATCTGTCTACAAGGGATGCAGTTGTGTCTATTCCTTAAATATACCATGTCATCGGGTCGGTGATGTTTGGACATTTCAATGCCAGGCAGGGGGGAGAAGGTGTTCCTCTGCAAGAGAGCCAGACAGACGAATTGAGTAAACGCAGCGTGATGGAGACTCTCGCTTAAATCTGTTTGTGATCTTAATTTGAAATACATCGAAATGGTTCTCAAACCATTAACAAGGGTTCCTTGTTTTGGATCAATTGCAGGGTAGCCTTTTTTATAATTTGTGTTGTGTTAGGGGGGAGAAATACAATTCGCGACCATGGGATTCATGCACCAGCTGCACCTCTTGTTATGGAAGAATGTGTCTTTGAAACGGAGGGGACCGGTAAGATCCACAATTCCTTCATCTACATTATACAACAACAACAAAAAAACACAACAAAAAAATAAATGTGGGGCCTTTCATGGTCTGTTTGGCTGATAAAACAGCGCTGCGGATTTCCTGCAGGTCTAGAATCTGTCTGCTGCATTGCCTGGGTTATATACATATCCTCTCCTGATTGTTAGAAATAAGCCATGTACATGTCATTTGACAGCTTTACAACTGAATGCAATGTTGTTGTTTTCCTGTCAGACCATACTTGTTTTGTTCTCCCCTTGTAGTGCATGCTAGATGAACAGGTTGTTGTGTATGAACAGCATTGTGAGTTGGGCTGCAGTGTAACTCTTCTGGTGAGACAAGGAGACTAAAGTGGGAAAAATGAGGGCAGAAGTCTAATGTGCTCTTTGAGTGTGGTGTCCAGTTTTGTTCAGTGTTATTTTACGGTAAATGGTGATGCTTTAAGTGTGCAACTTTTGCAGGAGTTTAGGATTCATCACCAGTGATGATATTAAGGATTACATTAGATTAGATCATCCTTTATTTGTCCCACAGTGGGGGAATCGCAATTCACAACAGCATCAGGGTACAGTACAGCACTCAGAAAGAAACTACGAATATATAGTTATGAAATTATATTTCATTTTCTCATCTCTGTCATCTGTGTTGGGTTTGCCTTTGACTTCCTTAAGGCAGGTTTATTCTTACTATTTATAGTTTATTGTTAAGCTTTGGGGCCTGAAAAAGCCTGAAAAACAAGACACAGTTGGACAATAATAACACTTAACAAGATCAGAACGTCACATAAATCAGACAGAAATATGTAGAGGATGATGCAGAGAATCAGTAGGGAGGGAATAACCAAGCAAAACCAGGTAGTCTGGCTGTAGCCGGGACGATTGTCCTGAAGAATCCTGATAGTACCGTTCCTAAATGCCTTTGCCAGCGTCCCTATAGGCAGGGCTATTTTTAGCTGCTTTTTGAGTGCACGCTCGTAGGTAGGCAGTGTGCTGCATAGGGTTGCCTCTAGGATAAGAATAGCAACAGCCACGTCATCCAGTAGGGTTATCATGCAGTCCTGGTTCAATAAGACGTCCATGGGCTGGTGGATTGATGGGTCCTGAGAATCGCAGTGTCATCGTTCATAGAGCTGGAAGGCCAGTACTGACTGAGCCTAGCTAATGTATTAAGACTCGCTGTGGCAACCCCCCCCCCCCCCCCCCCCCCCCCCTGTTTTATATAATAATTATAAAGGTCCAAATCATTTCTACAATACTGCATCCTGTCTGCACCATGTGCTTCCTCTCCTCATAAACCTCATCCCTGTGTTCTACAAGATGCCCTCGTCCTTACCTTTGTGAATACTCTGTTCCTTTCTACTGTTTCATAGCGCTTTGTTCTGCAAGGTGGAAAACAAGACACATGCTAGTGTTGGTCCTCTGAGAGATCATGGCGAGAGTGGTCAAAATCCAGGCTTTCACCTCTCTCTCTCTCTCTCTCTCTCTCTCTCTCTCCTCTCTCTCTTGCTCTCTCTCTCCCTCTCTCTGTTTATCTCTATCTCAGTTTCTCCCTGGTCTTATCTAACACCTGGTTCAGCAGCTCCTGCTTTTAGCCTCATCCCAGCCCCTAACCCTAGCCCCAGTTACAGCACCAGCCCTAGCCCCAGTTACATCTCCAGCCTTAGCCCCAGATATATAGTACCCAGCCCTAGCCCCAGATATAGTACCCAGCCCTAGCCCCAGTTATAGCACCAGCCCTAGCCCCAGTTACATCTCCAGCCTTAGCCCCAGATATATAGTACCCAGCCCTAGCCCCAGATATAGTACCCAGCCCTAGCCCCAGTTATAGCACCAGCCCTAGCCCCAGTTACATCTCCAGCCTTAGCCCCAGATATATAGTACCCAGCCCTAGCCCCAGATATAGTACCCAGCCCTAGCCCCAGTTATAGCACCAGCCCTAGCCCCAGTTACAGCTCCAGCCTTAGCCCCAGATATATAGTACCCAGCCCTAGCCCCAGATATAGTACCCAGCCCTAGCCCCAGTTATAGCACCAGCCCTAGCCCCAGTTACAGCTCCAGCCTTAGCCCCAGATATATAGTACCCAGCCCTAGCCCCAGATATAGCACCCAGCCCTAGGTCTAAGCTTAGGCCTGTGCTGTAGCCTAAGCATCCAGCCCAGCTTTGACTGACCTACATCTCCCAGTGTCCCTGAATGATTGCCTGCGTGAGGGCCAAGTACAGCTAGCAGGCTGTGTATCTATGGAGACTGGAGAGAGAGAGAGAGAGAGCGTGAGAGGGATAAACAGACAAGGAGAAAGGGAGAGAGAGACTGAAAGAGTGGGAGGGAGTGAAAGAGAGGGAGGGAGTGAAAGAGAGGGAGAGAGAGTTTGTTTGTGGAAGAGAAAGAGGAACTTCTCGACTGATAAGCCAGCGCACAGCTGAAGAGCACAGTCTGCCAGGCAAATGAATTATACATTTCATCTGTAAACTCTAATGGACTGGTAATGCACTCTTCCAGAGGACTTTTGTTGCATGGGAGCCATCTATGCTGGTTCTTGCAGAGAGAAGCCTAGGGGAGATGGTATTTGGGTTGGAGGGCTACGGCCAGATTTGTGTATTTCATGTGCTCTCGGTGCAAATCCCTATTCTCTTAAATATTGATTAGGAAATAATGTATTTTATTGTAATTGTAATTATCAAACATGACTTTTTTCAGTAGAACAGAAACACACACAGAAATTGATACAAATAAAAGAAACTACTCCATTAAATTGTCCTGCTTTGTTTTGGTTGATGAAGTTCTGTGTCATATCAAAACCATATTGATAGAACACTTCATTAATATGCTCATACTTCCTAACTCTTCAGACTATGTCCATAAACACACATTAAAGTTTAAGTCGAACTTTTTTTGCTAAGTCGATATACTGTAGTTCTGTTTTGGGCATTAGCCTGAGTAACTCATGTAGAAGTATGCAGTAGTATTTCTCGCTGAGGCAGTTTTGCAGGGTAGTTAATTTGTTTTATGACACCCACTGATGAACACACACAGTGGCGTCTTTACAGAGGATTGCCCAATAACGACCCTGTACCTCCTCAGTCAATGGTCAATGTCTTCCACATGGTCCAGGACCATGATTCCCCCTCCCTCCCACACACACACACACACACACACACACACACACACACACACACACACACACACATCCTAACAAACCTGCTGGGTGACCAGGATTCTGGGTGAACAGGGTGCTGGGTTTGGGCGCAGAGGCAGCACACAGGGTCTGACTGGAGACTGAGAGGGTGCAGGTGTGTGTGTGTGTGTGTGTGTGTGTGTGTGTGTGACTTCACCACTCTCTCCCTTGTGGGGGCAGATGTACCAAATTGCACAGTGACATCAGGTGAACGCTGATGTCATTGCTGAGAGACAGCGATGTTAAGTGTGTGTGTGTGTGTCTACTGAGCAGCACTGAACCCTTCTGTCAGTCACCCTGTCATCAGAGGTGACATCACAGGAGTCACACACACACACACACACACACACACACACACACAGGATATTTACATACTGCAGCAAATGACAATCTCACAGTCCTTAAAAAAGCTACTAACTCGACTCTCCTTCTCTCACAGCTCCTCTCATTTGGTTTATGTAGCTGGAATTCTACGGACTGTATAATTGAGCTTGAAATGAAGCCTGCCGGCCGATCGTAATTTCCCAAAGCAACGTTGATCTCTCGGTCTCCCATAGGCGTGAGACAGCCTCACAAAGCCACACGCACATGATCCCGGTGAGGTCGGAGCCAGTTTGGCTTGAGCGCTCGTGCGTGGAGCTGGTGAAATATTCATCTGGTGTTGTTGTGATACGGAGACACTGTACCACAAGCACCCTGTGCAACGCTGTGATACAGCCGCTAAATGACTGAGGACGGACAGGGCTGTGTATTTGTGTGTGTGTGTGTGTGTGTGTGTGTGTGTGTGTATGTGTGTGTGTGTGGGGGGGGGGGGCGACGTCCTGGCATGTGTGTCTACAATTTGCACACGCCCAACACAAAATGAACAATTATTGCACAGTCGGGGGGGAAATCTTCCCCCAAACTGTAGGTTCGTCCTGCGTCTCACCTGCGGCCCCTCTCATGGAAGTCCCCAGTCCCCCCTGATCCGCCCCCCCCCCCTCTCAATAATTAAGCTGCTAAGGAGTATTGATTAGCTGCTGAATTAAACATGAGCTAGGGCTTCTTTGTTTGAGAGACTTGAGGTGAGATATGAGGACACTAAAGTAGTATTGCACGAAGAGACACATCTCTGGGAAGGGAGGGACGAGTGGAAACAAAATATAACGTGTGTGTGTGGTGTGTGTGTGTGTGTGTGTGTGTGTGTGTGTGTGTGTGTGTGTGTGTGTGTGTGTGTGTGTGTGTGTGTGTGTGTGCGTGTGTGCGTGTGGGCAGTGAGAGGAGGGGGGTAGTTACACTAGGCGTACCTCAAATCTTTGACTTTGGAGTTGAATGTTCCAAGACAAGGTTCGCCTTGGTTGGCCCGTTCGACCGGTCAAGCCTCCCCAGCTGAGAGCTACTCATCCTGGGGACAGACATCCAGAGAGAGCCCTTGACTGCTCCCATTACTACCTCTCATAGTTAGACCCCAGAGGTGCTATTTCAGTGTCTGGTTTGATACCCGCTAACTAGGCTGAAAAACAGTGTGTGTGTCTTTGAGTGTGTGTATGGTGTGTGTGTGTCTCTGAGTGTATGTGGTGTCCTTGAGTGTATGTGTGTCTTTGAGTGTGTGTGTGTGTGTCTTTGAGTTTGTGTATGTGTGTGTGTGTGTGTCCTTGTGTGTATGTGTGGCTTTGAGTGTATGTGTGTCTTTGAGTGTCTTTGAGTGTGTGTGTGTGTCTGTGTGTGTGTGTGTGTGTGTGTGTCTGTGTGTGTGTCTGTGTGTGTGTGTGTGCCTGTAGTCCTTTGTGCCAGGATATAAGGAAGGCCCAGAGGGCCTCTACATCATTCCTAAGTGCTGTGATGAAGCTGCTAATTCAAGGATATTTTATGCATAAATGCCCTAGGGAGCCCCTAGAGGAACTGATTGGTATTGATTAAAGATGACGGATCCACGAAGAGGAAGATCAAAGTTTGTTTGTGGCCCTCTCGATTCGGGCACAACCAGGGTTGCTTGGCTGCCTGCTAATGAATTCTGTACAGATGTGCAAAGATGAGCACAACAACCCCCCCCCCCCCCCGCACAACTTCCAACCTGCTAGTTCTGAAGCAGATAAACACAGAGATACACTTTCAAAGTCGCTTGGTCTGGAAAGATAGCGAGACGGTTTAATATTTGTAATCAAAGATTCGGGTTTGCCCTTTAAGGGGCGCTGGAATCAATAAGCTTGAAGAATTCTAACAAAAGATGAGCTTCCCAAAGGATAGTGATTTGGTGCCTGTGTGTGTGTGCGTGCGTGTGTGTTTGTGGGGAGGGTGGTATGTGTGTGTGTGTGTGGGGAGGGTGTGTGTGTGTGTGTGGGGAGGGTGTGTGTGTGTGTGTGGGGAGGGTGTGTGTGTGTGTGTGTGTGTGTGTGTGTGTGTGTGTGTGTGTGTGTGTGTGTGTGTGTGGTGTGTGGGGGGGGAGTTTGTGTGTGTGTGGGGAGGGTGTGTTGTGTGTGTGTGTGGGGAGGGTGTGTGTGTGGGGAGGGTGTGTGTGTTTGTGTGTGTGTGTGTGTGTGTTGTGTGGGGGGGGGGGGAGGGTGTGTGTGTGGGGAGGGTGTGTGTGTGTGTGTCTGTGTGTGTGTGTGTGGGGTGTGTGTGTGTGTGGGGGGGGGGAGTGTGTGTGTGTGTGTGTGTGTGTGTGTGTGGGGAGTGTGTGAGTGTGGACTCACAGGGAGCCATGTTGTTTACTGTTCAGCAGCGTATAACGGAAGCTTTGTTTGGGTGTGTCAGTTGGGTCTTTGTTCATTGTGTGAGAGGCATGTAAAGAGCTGTTTGATAGTCCTGACCTTCACACGCATACAGGCTGCCTGACCCCGTAGGTCTCTGCTGCTGAATAGGACACCGCAGGAAGTGGCTGATAGAAGGAGCTCCCTGCTCTCTCTTTCTCTCGCTCACCTCTCTATCTATCTCTCTCCTGTCTCTCTCTCTCTCTCTCTCTCTCTCTCTCTCTCTCTCTCTCTCTCTCTCTCTCCTCTCTCTCTCTCTCTCTCTCTCTCTCCTACCCTCCCCTCGCTCTGTAAGTCTCCCCATCAGACTTTGTGTCCAACTCTCTGTCAGCAACACTGGAATGCACACCGACCCACGCCCGCTCTCTCTCTCTCTCTCTCTCTCTCTCTCTCTCTCTCTCGCTCTCTGCGTTGTGTGTATGTGAGAGAGAGAGAGAGAGAGAGGGGTGTAGATGGAGAGAGAGAGGGGGGAGAGAGAGAGAGAGAGATGGACCCCCACATACGTCTGCTCCTGTGACCGGTATGGACCCCCCACACCGAGATGGACCCCCACATACGTCTGCTCCTCTGACCGGTATGATGTCACAGGCTGACATCAGGTCGCTGTTCATAGCAAACGTATTGTTTTCCCTCCTACACACACACACACACACACACACACACACACACACACACACAGACCCTCACAGTGCCAGACCTCTTCATCCCCACCCTGGCCTGGTCACTCAGACTCTGTAACCTCTTTAGAAGCAGTTATCTCACACATGTATTATTTATTTCCCCACCCTAACTCGTCCCTTGGCAATGCTTTAATTTAGGTCTGGTACAGTGATCAAGTCTACCCTAGATCGTAAACAAACGTTCTCTTTCTTTGATTTACAATCGTGTCACTTTTATTTTGTTACTTAGAGCTTAGACATCTTAGATCACTTGGGGGACAAAGATCAAATTATGACAGCAACAAAAATCCGGCTTCTGTTATGATGCCATGGCAGATTCACCTGAACTGAACGCAGGACTAGGGCTAGCAGGCAGGGCTAACGAACATCAGGTCTGACTTCCAAGAGCCTATTGAAATGCTGGAACAGTAGAGGGTTTAACAGGAGCCTGGCTTGAATAGGTGGTAAAGGGACAATACGACATGGGAGACTTGTTTATGGTGTTGGACACTGGTGGTGGTGGAATGAGGGGTTGAAACCAGGACACCAAAGCCAGCTAGGGCCTTGAAGAGGGAGGGGGTAGTGGGGGGGGGGGGGGGTGCTGCGGAGCTGATGTTCTTAGGTGAACAAGCTTTCACGCCCCCCTGTGCCTGCACTGCGCACCTCCCTGGTGCTTCCAGAATGTAATGAGGGCAGGTGGGGCCAGGGAACACACCGCTCCCCGATAGATGGAACAGCGGCAGCCGTTCTTTCATCCCTGCGTCCTTCCACTTGGTTCCTCCTCTGATCGGGAGCCGCCTCTTATGTGTGTGACCCATGAATCATCAGTTTAGCCGTGAGCCGTGTCTCGGGGGGGCGAGAGACTGTGAAATTGAAAAGTTGGAGAGAGACACTGTGGCTCCAGTTTGAAGGAGAAGGAGAAGGAGGAGGAGGAGGAGGAGGAGGGGGAGGAGGAGGAGGAGGAGGAGACCCCAGGGTCCAGAAAGTAGTCTTTTGAAATCCCTTTTTCAAATGGCAAAGGTCGCTGTCTCATTTTCCTAGTATTGATCAGAGCTTCATAAGTATAGTAGGTCTTAGTCAGGTTTGTGTCAGGTGTATTTGTGTGCGTGTGTGTTTTTGTGCATTTTCTCGCCACACTGAAAACTGTGCATCGCATCAGATTTGAAAATAAACTGACCTAATTCTTTCCCTGGGATGTTCATGCCTGTTTTGGGGGGGAATTAATGTAAAAAAGAAAGTGTGTTTATGTGTGTTGAGTTAATGATTCACTTTTATTCACCTCAACTTTAAAGCATATATTATCTGAGGTGGACCACTTTAGAAAGCACTGGATTTGGCAGCCCGGCCCGGAAGACAATACTGCACATTTAGCTGGCTGAACAACCTTCACACCAGCTCCCTGATTTAACGGATCGATACCTGACATCAGGCAAACTCCACTCAATCTATTCCTTTTCTTGATTCATAGCCGCTGAAATAAGAATCGACAAGGAAGCGTTTGAAGCTCAGAGTACAGCGAGAGACTTTGACCTTGTAGCCGGTCTGTCCGCACATCTGTCCAGGAAAAAAGCTGGCCTGGTTTAAAGGCTGGAGGCTGCATTTTGTGACTGGCTCTGGCCTGATTCAGGGTGTCGATGTTACCCACGCTGTCTCTCTCCCCCCCGTCCCTCCCTGTCACTCTTCCCCAGTGGGTGCTGGCGTTCGAGATCTTCATCCCTCTGGTCCTCTTCTTCATCCTCCTGGGCTTGCGGCAGAAGAAGCCGGCCATCCCCGTGAAGGAAGGTAGGTGGGGGGGAGCGGGGGAGGGGGGGGGGGGGGTCTTGGTACCCAGACGACAAGGTTGAACCGAGGGGAGGCAGCGTGCACGGACGGAGGAGAGATGGAGGGTGGTTGTAGTAACAGCAGCGTAGGGCCGGGCGCTCCTGCCTCCTCGAAACACGCCCTCCCCCCCTTTCGTGCATCCATCACTGTTGCTGAACGCCACGAAAAACAAAGTGAATGTCCCCCCCCCCCCCCCCCCCCGCAGATGACTCACGTTGCCCCAGATTCTGTTTGTTGGCTGTGATGAACGATTGTTTTCCTATTTTTGTTCTTTTGCGAGCAGATGAAGCATTGCCAATCTGCTCGCCATAAATCTGTTGTTAGTCACACCTGAGAAATTGTTTGGTTGTTGCCATTGTGCAACACTCGTTTCCACAGCCTTGAAGTCATTTAGATGGTTTGTCTGTTTGTTTATCTTTTACTCAACGGTCTTCTTCTCTCCGTGTATCTCTCTCTCTCTGTCTCTCTCTCTCTCTCTCTCACTGTCTTTCTATCTCTTTCCCACTCTCTCTGGTTCTTCCTCTTCTTCTCTTCTCTGCATGATGCATGTTCTCTGCATGGAACAGTCTGTAAGTGTCAAAGTCGTTTTCTTATCACTACTGTGGCTGACTGACTCATTTATGAAAGTGATGCCTGGACGCTGGTCTCTTAATCCTGTTTGGAAGGTCTAGTGTGTGTGTGTGTGTATGTGTGTGAGGTGTTCCGTGGGCAGATCCTATTTCACATATCAGACTAATGCTGGACAGCTTGGCCAGGTTAGCGCCGGGTGGCAGACACACTGGCATGTATCCAGGGACGCACACACTCGCTGTAAGAACAGGAAGGGCCCATTCAGGCTGTTCTTCCACGGCCAGGACACCCCACACCAGCGCTGTGGAGACGCTCACACATTTTACTGAATTGAATCAGAGAATATCCTCATAACAAAACACAATAAACAGTCAAATACAATACTGTTCCCATAGCTACGGTACCCGACTTGCCTCAAGTCTGCCTCCAGCTCTAAAATGGATTTCAAGTGTTGCCCTGTCCGCTGATCCACTTAATCATCAATTGATCCTCTAAATGCTTTCATCTTTGGGTGACCAGGGGGGGGGCAGATGTCACCAGGACATGATGCTTGCATGATTGCTCGGCAGCACAGCGATGATGTCATCCTCGAGCGGGTATAGCGGGATAGGGGATGTGTGCGCTGTCGTATTATGACTTCACTGATTAGATTAGATTTAGATTAGATTAGATTCAACTTTATTGTCATTACACAGGTACAAGTCCAGGGCAACGAAATACAGTGGTATATACTGGTAATACTGTAGGTTCACTTGAGAGCTGAGGTCACAAAGAGAGCTTTCTTCGTCCTGATCCACCTTTAAGAGCGTATATTTCTAGATTTTTACGAGCTATTTGAGGCGCGAACAGCTCAATTCCATTTGACTTTGTGTCAGCAATTCAGCCTTAGATTGTATTTAGGATAAGATGATTTATAACAGGACAGGTCTCTTTGGTTTATTACAAAGGGTAACTCATTTATGGAATGGATACTTTATGTATCCCTTGTGAATAAATCAAAGCTTTTTAAATGCAAATGTTTAGCTTTCATAAATAATATCCACAAAGGCTAAAGAAGTATCGGACAATCCCAATTAGTGATGAACTTGATGGGATATCTAGTCAGATACGAATCTATCTGTCACTTGTCATATCGTTTATTCAGTAGAAGAATTTAAAAGCTGTAATATGTAACATTCTAAAATAAATATTCTTTGAACTTCTGTGCCTCCGTCCTGTATGAGTTTGATTGGCAGCAGCTCCGCAAAATAAGCCAAGGAGAAATTGCTTGGCCATCATTGGCTGGGAAAGAGCGAAGCGTGCCCAACCAATCATAAACAGACATTCCCCAGGCAACCAAGCTGTCTGATGCTGAACATCTCTCAGAGGGCTTCACTAGCTAACACAGGGGTGTCCCATCCTGGTCCTGGAGGGACGCTGTCCTGAAGGTTCTAGATGTTTCCCTGCTCCAGCACACCTGATTCTAATGAAGCGTCGTTATCAAGCTCTGTTGGAGGTGTGCTGGAGCAGGGAAACATCTAGAACCGTCAGGACAGCGGACCTCGAGGACCAGGATTGGACACCCCTGAGCTAACACAACTTGTCACAGGACAAAACATCATTCAGTTTATGTACAAAACAAATCCTACATACTGGAACTTTAAAAGAGTTCTGTTTGTTGAATAGAGACAAGAAAGGACGATCGTAGACAATAGGATGCATTCTCTCTGACGAGGAAAACTAGGTTTGGCCTTCAGAGCAGGAAAATAGTATGTTTGTCTGGATTCTCTCCCTGAAGGTGGATGAAACAAGAAAAAAATAGCGTAGTAACTGTAGCCATGGTAGCCATGGAAACATGGGGCTATTATGCACCAGTGTGGGCCCTGGTGAGAGCTCGTCCAGGCTCCTATTATAGATGGATGAGCAAAGCCACTTTGGAAGGCACCATGATGAAAGGCTTGTTTAGCCAGTGTTGACATCAGGGACCCTCTCTGGCCACGCGCCTGCTGTTATCCAGGGCGACGTCCGTCTCTGTTTCTCTCCTTCCCTCTAACCTCCCCCCTCTCTCTCTCTCCTCTCCTTTTTTCGCTCCCCTTCTCTTTCATGGTCCACCCCACCCCTTCGTCCCTCCTCACTCTGATCTTGGAAACTCCTCCGCCTCTTCATCGTCCATGCTCTGGATCGATGCTCTCTCTCTCTCTCTTGTTGCGGTGTCTGCCCGGTCGCCCGTCCGTCTGTCCGTCTCTCTAATCCCTTTCATCATCCAAACTACCTGCATCTGTCTACGCCTCCTGTCTCCATGGTGCTCTGGACTCCTTTCCCTACCCCCCTCCCTCCATACCTCCATCCCTTTCCCTCCTCTCTCTTTCCCTCCTACTTTGACCTCTCTTTCCCCTCCTCTCCTCCGTCCTCCTTTCACTTGTCTCCACTTGTCTCCACCCTCCTCCTCCCCTCCCTTCTCTCCGCTCCCCCTCCACATTCGGCTCCCCCCTCCCTCTGATCTCCACTTTCCTCCTTCCCTCCATCTTCTCTCCGGCCTCCCCAGCCTTCTACAGCGCCGCCCCCCTCACCTCTGCAGGCATCATTCCCATCATGCAGTCTCTGTGCCCGGACGGACAGAGGGACGAATTTGGCTTCCTGCAGTACAAGAACTCAACGTGAGTGAAGCCCCACCAAACACGACCAAACATGCATATCCACACTCACACATGCATGCATACACACACACGGACATACAAACACACCCAGACTCTAATGGCCTAACAGTAACTTCCCTCCCTCCCTCCCTCCCTCCCTCCCTCCCTCCCTCCCTCCCTCCCTCCCTCCCTCCCTCCCTCCCTCCCTCCCTCCCTCCCTCCCTCCCTCCCTCCCTCTCTATCCCCCTCCCTCCCTCTCCCCCTCCCTCCCTCCCTCCCTCCCTCTCTCCACCAGTGTGACTCAGCTGTTGGAGAGGATCAGCGAGGTGGTGGAGCAGAACCACCTGTTCACCTCCAACAGGCCGGGTCTTGGCCAGGAGCTGGAGTCCCTACAGAAACATCTGGAGAGCCTGGGCTCCTTCTCCTCTCCTCCGGACGGTAACCTCAGCTCCACCCCAGGTGCGCTCCTCTCCGTCTGCCTCCAGATTAGTACAGCTGGTGTTGACCGACGGGTTAAACATTCGTTGAAGGTTTTGACAGAAAACCAGGCGGAAACCGAGAGGCTGTCTGTTTTTGAAGGTATTTTTTGGTGCGTTTTTTTGTTTTTGTTTCCAGGTTTCACATTGGGAAGTGTGTTGAAGAACCAGTCGGTATTCCAGAACTTTCTAGTCAGAAACCTGTCTCTGCCCAGCGACACGGCCAGCCTGCTGCTCTCCACACCTGTCAACATTAGCGAGGTCAGCCCTCCGATCACCCCCCCCCCTTCCATCACCGCACACCCCACCTCTCTCCTCAGCGTCCTGTAATGTCAAACAGAAAACAGACCACCCATGCCCAGGACATAAAATGCCCGTTCCTAACCAGATCGAGAAAGTATTGTTTTGCGAAGTTGGGGGGGGGGGGGAAATACAGTTGTGGTCAAAAGTTTACATACACTAGTGAAGATCATGTATGCCATGGCAATATAGGGTTTTCAATAAACTCTACAACTCTTATTTTTCTGTGATGGAATGATAAGGAGCACATATTTCTTTGTCACAAAAAACATTCATGAAAATTTTTTCTTTTATGAATTTATTATGGGTCTTTTGAAAATGTGACAAAATCTGCTGGGTCAAAAATATACATACAGCAATGTTAATATTTGGTTAAATGTCCCTTGGCCATTTTCACCTCAATTAGGCGCTTTCGGTAGACATCCACAAGCTTCTGGCAAGCTTCTGGTTGAATCTTTGACCACTCCTCCTGACAGAATCGGTGCAGTTCAACTAAATTTGTTGGTTTTCTGAGTCGGACTTGTCTCTTCAGCACAGTCCACATATTCTCTATGGGGTTTAAGTCAGGACTTTGGGAAGGCCACTCTAAGACCTTAATTCTAGCTTGATTTAGCCATTCCTTCACCACTTTTGATGTATGTTTGGGGTCATTGTCCTGTTGGAACACCCAACTACGTCCAAGACCCAACTTTCTGGCTGATGATTTTAGGTTTTCCTGCAGAATTTGGAGGTAGTCTTCCTTCTTCATTATTCCATTTACTTTCTGTAAAGCACCAGTTCCACTGCCAGCAAAACAGGCCCACAGCATAATACTACCACCACCATGTTTGACGGTAGGTATGGTGTTCTTGGGGTGAAAGGCCTCACCTTTTCTCCTCCAAACATATTTCTGGTCATTGTGGCCAAAAAGCTCAATTTTAGTTTTGTCTGACCACAGAACTTTCCTCCAGAAGGCCTTGTCTTTGTCCATGTGATCAGCAGCAAACTTCAGTCGAGCCGTAAGGTGCCGCTTCTGGAGTAATGGCTTCCTTCTTGCACGGCAGCCTCTCAGCCCATGGCGATGTAGAACACGCTTGACTGTGGACACTGACACATGTGTTCCAGCAGCCTCCAACTCATTGCAGACTTGCTTTTTGGTGGTTCTTGGTTGACTCTTGACCAACCTGACCAATTTTCTCTCAGCAGCAAGTGATAGCTTGCGTTTTCTTCCTGATCGTGGCAATGATACAACTGTGCCATGCACTTTATACTTACAAACAATTGTTTGCACAGTTGATCTTGGGACCTGCAACTGCTTTGAAATGGCTCCAAGGGACTTTCCTGACTTGTTCAAGTCAATGATGCGCTTTTTCAGATCCGTGCTGAGCTCCTTAGACTTTCCCATTGTAGTATTTCTGGCTGAGTCTAGTGAATGTGTCAAACAAGCCCTATTTACATGGACTGAAAGAAGTCACCAGCTGGAGTCAATCATAATCACTCGTAAGAAGTTAGGAGGCCATGCCAAAAAGCAAATTGGATTGAAACAACTTTTTCTACATCACCAAATTGGTAATTCAAGGTGCTGTATGTATATTTTTGACCCAGAAGATTTTGACACATTTTCAAAAGACCCATAATAAATTCGTAAAAGGACCATTTTTCATGAATGTTTTCTGTGACAAAGAAATATGTGCTCCTTATCATTCCATCACAGAAAAATAAGAGTTGTAGAGTTTATTGAAAACCCTATATTGCCATGGCATACATGATCTTCACTAGTGTATGTAAACTTTTGACCACAACTGTATATGTTTTCTACTTCTCCAGATCTCCAAATGATAGTCTTGTTTACCGTCTCTCTCTCACTCTCTTTCTCCACCTCAGTCTCTCTCTCTCTCTCTCTCTCCTTCCCTCGTCTCTTAGCCCTCTGCCAGCTATTTTGTCGGTCTGGCACCGTGTCCTAACCCTTATCACAGCTGTCACTCACTCAGTCCTGTGTGTTCTCCTCTGGATTTCATTATCCAGCCTGACACAATCCTCCGACGAGAACAGACGCATTTTATACCGCTCTGAGAGGTTAACAGGCGTACCCGCGCGTGGGGGGGTGGGGGGCCGGGGGGGGGGGGTGGGGGGCCGGGGTGTTGTGATTACACAACCCTGGGTGCGGTGTCTCGGTTGGTCGCCTGAAGGCCTCGTCATGTATCGCAGGTCTACAACCTCATCTTTGGCACGTATCCCAGAGGGGGGCACGATGGTGGCGGCTGGATCAAGGGGGCCAAGGACAGCGGGCAGAACCCTGGAGACACAGTCCTGGAACTGGAGGTCCATTTTTATTTCATCCTGTTATTTTATCCTTGTTTTGATTCTATTTGATCTTTATCTTACTCTTATTTAAGTTTCATATATATTCTATGTTTTGCTGTATCCTGCCACAGTAAAGTACATTTTTGTGAAACTTGCATGGCGAATGAAAATTAATTCTGATTCTGAATTCAGATTGTGATGTTTCCCCCCCGCCCCCCCAATACCACACACACACACACACACACACACACACACACACACACACACACACACACTCCCCTCCACCCAGGAAAAGCTGCTGGGCAGCATACACAGTCTGGACTCAGGTCTGATCCACAAGGCGCTTCGAGACCCAGCCAGAGCGGCCCACCAGCAGGCCCTGCTCAGGTTCACGTCCCAGGCTCTGGGTCTGGCCGGTGGAGGGGAAGGCCACAGATACGACCCCCAGGGACTGAAGGAGGTGGAGGTACGACGGCTGGGAGTCTGTCGTTTCCGAAACATGTCGCTGTCCTCCATGTTGATTGGTTGTCTGTTTTCTACAAAAGGGGATCGTCTTGACTGGCGCCATGCTGGAAGGGCTCACCTGCGGAGGGGGCGGGAGCAGTGAGCTCAGCAAGATCCTATTGGTCCCTGAGAAGCAGCGGTCCGTGTTCCAAGCCTATCACAGCGCGGTGTGCAGTGGGGAGGAGGGGCAAAGGGCGGAGCGGTTTGGGGAAATGAGTCGGGAGCTGAGAGAGCAGATCAACACTCAGAGCGTCATAGAGAAGGTAGACTTCTGTAGAGCTTCATTCCATCCAGTGCCTACATTGCTTAGAGCCAAAACAAGCACAGAGAGCAGCGACGTCACACAGAACTCTGACTGAAATACATACTGGAATTTTGCAGGTGGCGGGAAAAGGGGGGTAATTTTCTTCCTCACCCTCTCTCTCCTCTCCCCCCCCCTCCCCCACTGCTCCCCTGTGGTCCACAGCTGAATCTGGGCCAGGCCAACTTGTCCGCCCCCCTGTCCCAGACCCACCTGGGGCTTCTGCTGAAGGACCTGGTGGACGTGGAGCGTCTGCTCCGGGACGTGGACCTCCTCTCCGCCCTGGCCCGCCTGCTCCCCAAGGGGGCCTGCGCCGGCCATGGGCCCCCTGGCGGTGGCAACACCACCTCCCCCTGGCCTACCCTCAACAACACCACCACCACCTGGGGCCCCAACGCCACCGACACACCCGGCCAGGACGGGGGGGAGCAGGGGGAGGGGGCTGGAGGGGGACCTGGGAGACAGGAGGAAAACCCCCGCACCCAGTTCTCAGCCTTCGTGCAGCTCTGGGCTGGCCTGCAGCCTATTCTTTGCGGCAACAACAGGTAACAGATGAGGCCGGGGGCGGATGTAGCTTAGCTTGTTGCTAAGCTACTAAATTAGACGGGCGCTAACGAGACCAGGGTTGTTTATCGAATGTTTTCGCTTCTCTCTCTCCCTCAGGATCATCGAACCTGAGGCACTAAAGCAGGGTAACATGAGCTCTCTAGGCTTCACCAGTAAGGAACAGCGGAACCTGGGTCTACTGGTTCACCTAATGACTACAAATCCCAAGATTCTCTACTCCCCCATCGGCTCACAGGTCGACAAGGTCATTCAGAAGGTAAGTGGATAGTTAGACTCCTGCACACCACAAGAGATTGAGTACAAGAGGCTAGTTGAATTTTGGCTGAACATTCCCTGCTGCTATTATTCATAAACTCATGAGAATTCCCTTTGTGATAATGTTGCTAATGCTTACATTATCCACTCTCTGAGAGCATGCCAGGAGGCAACATTACTATTTCCAGTTGGACAAGTGTCCTTTGCATACAACACACACATCGATCACACTGTGATCTACGCTGACTAAGACAAAATGTCCGTAAAGTCTGCGACTGGCCCCGTTTAATCCGTCCTGAAAGTGTCTAAAGTGGCTTGGGTCGTTAACACCATCATGGCCGCTGCCACCTTGCAGGCCAACGAGACGTTTGCGTTCGTGGGGAACGTGACTCACTACGCCAGGCTGTGGCTCAACATCTCCAGCCAGCTGAGGAGCTTCCTGGAGGAAGGGAGGCTGCACAACCACCTGACCTGGCTACAGCAGGTAACACACACACACATATCCACACACATTCACACACACATTCACACACATTCACACACCCATTCACACACCCACATTAACACACACATTCACACACATCCACACACACATCCACACACATTCACACACACATTGAAACACACATTGAAACACACATTCACAGTGAGTTTTTCTGTGAGTTTTTCCTTGTCTTCCTTGAGGGTTTAGGTTGGTTGAGGGGCAGTTTTATGGGCGTATGTGAAGCCCTCTGTGACAATACTTGTAAAAAGGGCTATACAAATAAATGTTGATTTGATTTGATTTGACATTCACAGACACATCCACACACACATCCACACACTGTGCACAGGAGAGAAGCAACCGAAAGACGATGCTCGCGTTAAATCCCACCCCGACATAATCTAGGCACACTCTACGATGTGACAAAGTCCTCTGCGTTAACTCTCCTCTCACCCATCCCGCCCCCCCCTCCCCCCCTCCCCCCCTCCCTTCCTTCCAGTTCATGTCGGACCTGCGCCGCCACACGGAGCTGCTGAATGCCACGGACAGTGACCTGGTGCGGGGTCTCCTGGAAGGCAACCACAGCCTCCCCAACGCGACCACCCTGCTGGAGCAGCTGGACACCATCGACAACGCCGCCTGCGGCTGGACGCACTTCATGTCCAAGGTCAGTCTTGGTTTCCCGCCGCTCGGCGCCGCGGACGTTTTTGTCAATGGGGCGGTCACGTTTTCAATAACGTGGACTCGACTTTCCCTTGTCTCGAGGGATCAGAATAACGATAAGCATCTTCTCACGTTCTGAAATCGATACCGACCCGTTTTTTTGCCAGCAGGAAATACACCTTATCATTGAGCAAGGTCGGTATCGTAGACACGTCATTGATATCCACAGGAGCTTAGATGTTGACGTTGGCACAGGTTGTCCAGCCGTCAGACAGGAAATACCTAGAAACACAAGGGCAGGGATTCATCCCTAAGTAGCAGACAGGCGGTAATGTGAGCAGTGTGGTTCAGCCCAGTCCAGGATGTAACATCTCCTCCCAGGAATAGCAGCACATCCTGGGAGTGTGTCTCAGCAGAGGTTGAAGGTGTGTTTCCTGTGTGGTGGGTCCCCTCAGGTCAGCGTGGACATCTTCAAAGGCTTTCCTGACGAGGACAGTATCGTTAACTACACGCTGAACCAGGCCTACCAGGACAATGTGTCTGTCTTTGCCAGTGAGTATCTCTGCGTCGAACTCTTTGTTTTAACACTGGTTGACAACGCCGTTCTATTTTTTCTTTGTTTCATTTCCAAAATAACATCTTAACTACCAAGCACCAATGCGATAACAGGATGTTTCAATCATAATAAATGATAATAGACGAGACAATGTTGCTTGTTTATCCTTTAAAGCCTATTTTAAAAGGCTACTTTAATATTATCTCAGACAAATAATAGATGATGTGCTGGAAAAACCCTCATATAACAAACAAACATCAGACAGACGTAACCAAAAAACACAACGTAGGCAAATCCACTGCAAGAATGCACAGTGTGTGTCACACTGCACCTGCGGTACCCGCAGGAGGATAGCAGAACACAAGCTGCAACATTACGAGGCTAGCTTGGAATAAACGTGCCCCTCCCCCCCTCCCCCCCTCCCCACCATGTTGCTGTCTCCCCTCCAAAGGTGTCATCTTCCAGACCAACCAAGATGGTTCCCTCCCCCCCCACGTCCTCTACAAGATCCGACAGAACTCCAGCTTCACGGAGAAAACCAACGAGATCCGCCGGGCCTACTGGCGCCCCGGACCCAACACCGGGGGCAAGTTCTACTTCCTGTACGGCTTCGTCTGGATCCAGGGTATGTGGCCGATACGGCACATCCTCTTCCCTGCATGCAGCTCATCTGAGGAGAGCTACAGGCTCTGATTTAAGCAGCCGTGCATAATACATGGGGCGGTTAGCCCCGGCGCAGAAGTTATTTCAGCGCGGTTCCGCAGATGGGGACATCCCATCCGCCATTAATCAACTGCCAAACCAACGTCCCGCAGAGGGCAAAATCAGTTGTGTCAAATTCATTATTTGGTTGAGTTTTTTTAACTCAGAATTAGGTTTTATTCTGGTAAACTGCTTAGCGCGGTTGAACCGGAATGGTGGATTCACCTGAGCCAAGATGGAGTTGCAGACCAAGCAGTTTCCACCTCCGGCTCTCATCTTTTATTTACATGCCAGGAGAGCAAAGAAGAGCTGTTCCTTTGACACCTGAAGTTAATACAGATATTGCATTGGATCTGACTCGGCACTTCTTATTGCCACCGTCTCACCCAGCTCCCTGGGGTATTACAGTTGATTCAGTCCTAGATAGAGTTCCCAGAATGGCTTTTTACCACTGGTATGTCTTATAGACTGTTGGAGGGTCTATAAGTGAAGCTTACCTTTTTTTAAGGTCTATAACTTGGCTAACTTTGCGTGTGCATGTGTATTTTCTTTAGACATGATGGAACGGGCGATCATCAACACGTTCGTGGGCCACGATGTAGTCGAACCGGGAAACTATGTTCAGATGTTTCCTTATCCCTGCTACACCAGAGACGAGTAAGACCCCCCCCCCCCCAACCTCTCCCACATCTTTGTAAAAAGCCTCCCCCTCCTCGCAACTCACTGACTTCCTGTCCTCGGCTCGACAGCTTCCTGTTTGTGATCGAGCACATGATGCCCCTGTGCATGGTCATCTCCTGGGTGTACTCGGTGGCCATGATGATCCAGCACATCGTGGCCGAGAAGGAGCACCGCCTCAAGGAGGTCAGGTCGTCTAGACGTCTGTCTGTCTGTCTGTCTGGACGTCTGTCTGTCTGGACGTCTGTCTTTCTGGACGTCTGTCTGCCTGTCTGTCTAGACGTCTGTCTGGCCGTCTGCCTCTGCAAAGGCAGCACCGATGCCCGCTCATCCCCTTCTGGGGCAACCTGTAGCAATACGATGTCACTCATGTGCCGTGCCTCCCTTGCGCCACCTGCTGGCAGACTTGTGTTGGGACGCATGCGAAATGTTACATAAAAACAAGCTAGCTTCTCCTAATGTGTAACTTGGGGAGGAGGGGGGAACTCCCGATGAAACGCTCCGCCTCGTACCCAGCCCCAGGTGTGGCTTTCCCTTCCCCCCCCTGCAGGTGATGAAGATGATGGGTTTGAACAACGCCGTCCACTGGGTGGCCTGGTTCATCACGGGCTTCGTCCAGCTGTCCATCTCCGTGACGGCGCTGACCGCCATCCTGAAGTACGGACGCGTCCTCTTGCACAGTGACCCCTTCATCATCTGGCTGTTCCTCACCGTCTACGCCATCGCCACCATCATGTTCTGGTGAGGGGGGAGGGGGGTGGGAGGGGCGGGGGGAGCTTATACCAGACTGACCAGTGGGGTGTAAAGTCCCGCAGGATGTTGTGGCTCATCTCTCCTGTCTCCCCCCTCCAGTTTCCTGGTGTCGGTGATCTACTCCAAGGCCAAGCTGGCGTCCGCGTGCGGCGGGATCATCTACTTCCTCAGCTACGTCCCCTACATGTACGTGGCCATCAGGGAGGAGGTGGCTCACGACAAGATCACGGCCTTCGAGAAGTGCATCGCAGTACGTGTCCCAGCCTCTCTTTGGTATCAGTCAGTCAGATGCAGTCAGTCAAATGCAGTCACTGTCAGTCAGTCAGTCAGTTAGTCAGTCAGTGTGGTTCAGTCAGTCAGACGTGGGTCAGGGTCCTCAACTGGGTTTGTTTTCTCTGCCCCACCCCAGTCCCTGATGTCCACCACAGCCTTCGGTCTGGGCTCCAAGTACTTTGCCCTGTATGAGGTGGCGGGGGTGGGAATCCAGTGGCGAACCATCAGCCAGTCTCCAGTAGAGGGCGACGACTTCAACCTGGGTCTGTCCATGATGATGCTCATCATCGACGCCAGCGTCTACGGGATTCTCACCTGGTACATTGAGGCTGTGCATCCAGGTAAGCGTAGGGGTTCAACCTTGTTCAACTGATCAAGTGTTCAACTGTTTGTGACATTTCAAAATGAAAAAAGCTCTCTCTAAACGTTTGCCTTTTATAGGCATGTATGGGCTGCCTCGCCCTTGGTACTTCCCCCTGCAAAAGTCCTATTGGCTGGGCAGCGGACGTGTGGAGACGTGGGATTGGCCGTGGGGTGCTGGTGCCAGGTTGAGTGTGATGGAGGAGGACCAGGCATGCGCCATGGAACACCGACGCTCAGGTAAGGTACCAGTCTGACCTCGACACACACACACACCAGGCCTCTTCTGTACCTGGGTCGATCTCTGTCCCACTATCACCAAACTCTTGCCATACTAGATACTAGATTGTTTAACTCTATATGACACTATTCTCATAAGCAGAATTGATTCATAACTTGATTGAAGCATCAGATCCACTGTAGTTTGCACACCCAGGAAGGTTGTCGCCTCTCTGTCTTCCCCCCACCCAGAGGAGATGCGAGGTGTGGAGGAGGAACCCAGCCACCTGCCCTTGGTGGTGTGCATAGACAAGCTGACCAAGGTGTACAAGACAGGCAGCAAACTGGCTCTGAACAAGCTGAGCCTCAACCTCCACGAGAACCAGGTGGTCTCCTTCCTGGGGCACAACGGCGCTGGCAAGACCACCACTATGTGAGAGAGATAAATGTGTGTGTGCCCGCGGTGTGTCAGGGTCCACGTCGCTTAACTGTCTTACTTGTACGTGTGGCATTGGAACGATAGGAACGCATTTGCTTGGGTTAATAAGAGCAAGTTTTGCCCGTCTTTTGTAGTCCCACTGTTCATTCCCTCATCTCCCCCCTCCCCCCCCCTCAGGTCCATCCTGACCGGCCTGTTCCCTCCCACCTCGGGCTCGGCCACCATCTACGGCCACGACATCCGCACGGACATGGAGCGCATCCGCCAGAACCTGGGCATGTGCCCGCAGCACAACGTCCTGTTCGACAAGCTGAGCGTGGAGGAGCACCTGTGGTTCTACTCCAGGCTGAAGGGCATGGCGGAGGACGACATACGCAAGGAGATGGACAAGTAGGTGGCAGGGGGTTCTGCTGTGGGGAGAGGGGAGAGGAGGTCCAGTGGGGTAGGGAAGGTTCGGGAGGAGTGTTGAGGAATGTGCCGGCTCATCGAAAACAGGAACGTTAACGAGAAGGCTCCAGCGCCGTTAATTATGGTAACGATGTTTTCGTTTAGCCGATGTTGTTAGCCTAAATTATGTGAAGTGCGATCTCTTGAACTTCAGTCAGCTTCTTCACCAACCCCGTAATTAGCATCGTACCACGTTCAGTTCCAGTCGACAGTCTCTTTTTAAAGAACTAAACCGATTTCACGATTTGATACGCTGACGACGTCGTTCCGTATGTTTTGATCGCCGGCGTGACCAGGATGATCGAGGACCTGGAACTGTCCAACAAACGCCACAGCCTGGTGCAGACGCTGTCTGGGGGCATGAAGAGGAAGCTGTCCGTGGCCATCGCCTTCGTGGGCGGTTCCCGCGCCGTCATCCTGGACGAGCCCACGGCGGGCGTGGATCCCTACGCCCGCCGGGCCATCTGGGACCTCATCCTCAAGTACAAACAGGGTGAGCATTGACCCATTCCCCTCTTGATGCCCCCTGCTGGACTTTTGCCTTTTGATTGTTTTTGGTTGATTGTTGTTACTTGTTTGCCTTGTTGCTGTTTTCTTTGTTTTGTGTGCGTGTTCAAGGTTTCTCTGCTAACAGTGTCTGTCTATTGTATGATTTTAGAGTGATGCATTTTAACTTTGTAATAACAACTGTACTTTTACTATGTTTTACTATGTTTAGGGTGACATTTGAACATCTGTCCAGGGACTACAGATGAAAAATAGCCTTGTGGCTAATTCTGGAATATTTACACATATGCACATACATATGCACTGTCCCCTGAAAAAATAATAATAATAAAAAAAAGTGCGTGACCTGTGTGTTGTCTTGCGTCCAGGCCGCACCATCCTGCTGTCCACTCACCACATGGACGAGGCCGACCTTCTGGGCGATCGCATCGCCATCATCTCCCACGGGAAGCTCAAGTGCTGCGGCTCGCCGCTCTTCCTCAAGAGCACCTACGGAGACAGCTACAAGCTGACCCTGGTCAAGAAGCAGAGCGAGAGCAGGGGTGAGCGTGTGCGTGGGTGTGTGAATGTGTGTGTGTGTGTGTGTGTGTGTGTGTGTGTGTGTGTGTGTGTGTGTGTGTGTGGGAAGGCTTCAGGATTCATTTGTCATGTAGGTGGCACTAGGCAACTATCTCAACTCCAGTATCAGTGTTTTCAGCGACACAACCTGAGAAACGTCCCTTTGCTCTGAAATTGATGCATTGCTGCGAATCCTCCTTCATTTTGGCTCGGCTGCCGAAACCCGGCCGTAAAATTTTTTGGTGTTTAACAACCTCCTTTCTGCCCCCCCCCCCTCCCCCCCCTCTCTTCCTCCATTTATCTTGCTACGTCTCTGGATTTGTGTGCCCCCCCCCCCCCCCTCCCCCCCCCCCAGACCAGGGCCCCCGCCACCAGCCGGCCCCCCTGCTCTCCCCCTCCTCCTCCTCCATGTCTCCCTGCTCGGAGCCCAGGGTCACCCAGTTCATCCGGCAGTTCGTGGCGTCCTGCCTGCTGGTGTCTGACTCCAACACGGAGCTGTCGTACGTGCTGCCCTCTGAGGCGGTGAAGAAAGGGTGCTTTGAAAGGCTCTTTCAGGTACGGCAGGGGCGGTCGTGGGCCAGTCAATACCCAGAATGCGAGACTAGACTTTGCCTTTATAGCGGCTAAATGAAGGTAAATCGACCGATTCCTCTCTCTATCTCTCAGCTCTCCTAAGCCCCAGTAAGTTTGTGTTCGTATAGTTCCTAATTATATTAATAATCGGTGTATTCATGTGGTAACCAGCAGCACACACAGTTAAGTGATTTGCAGTTAGGTGCTCTAACCACTCAGCTGTAGCCTCCTGGTCCTTGTCCTCCCTGCTGATCCCCCCCTCCCCCCCCCCCAGGCTCTGGAGCAGCACCTGGACAGCCTGGCTCTGACCAGCTTCGGCGTGATGGACACCACCCTGGAGGAAGTGTTCCTGAAGGTGTCTGAGGAGGATCAGTCCCTGGAAAACAGTGACGCAGGTGACGGCAGATATTTTGGGGGATATTTTCCTCTCCGTCTCGCTCCTTTCTTCTTTCTTTTTTTTTCACCGTCTCTCTCTCTCTTTTATGCATGTATTCCTTTTCCCTCCATATCTCTTGTGTCTTGCGTCCTCTCTCTTATCTCTCGTTCTCGCTCGGTCGCCCCCCTCTCTCCCTCTTTTTCTCTCCTTGTGTGACGTTCTCTCTTTCTCTTTTTCTTCCTTGTTCTCCCTCAGTCTCTCCTTTTTCGCAGTCCGTCTCTCACAGTCAGTGTCTGTTGTCTGTGGTCGAACAGATCGATAAAGTTTGTTTTTGGAGGAAAGCTCATGAATAAGTCGGCAGGCACGTCGCAAGAAGACCTTCCACTTGCTCTGCATGGTCTGAGCGGGCAGGAAGGTGTTGACACCTCACTACATCATCAGAGTTCACAGTCAGTTATCATTGTTAACGTTCTCAATCCTCGTACCCACCCCCCCCCCCCCTCGCTCTCTCTGTTTCTGCTCTTTCTTTCCCTCTCTTTCTGTCTCTATCCCTCCCTCCTTCTCTCTTTCTGTGTGTGTGTTTCTGCTCTCTTTCTTTCTTTCTCTCTCTCTCTCCCTCTCTCTCCTTCTCTCCCCCTCTCTCTCTCTGTGTCTCTTTCTCTCTCTCAGACATGAAGGACTCACCAGGAGCCAGCTCGGTGGGGAAGCCAGTGTCGGGGACGCAGTGCGAGTCGGGCCCAGCAGGGGGCGTCGTTCGCCCGGACGTGGAGCTCAGCAACCTGGTGATGTGCTCCCGGCTGAGTCAGAGCCAGGCCTCCCTGCGCTCCTCCTCCTCCTCCGTGGGCTCCGTCAGGGGGGACGAGGGGGGGCTCTACGCCGACTTCTATGGGGAGTACTGCCCTCTCTTCGACAACGGCCAGGAGTCTGACTCTGCCAGCCAGAGAGGTGACTGAGGCCAAAACAGAACAGTGACATTCACTCCAACCCCCTGGCTTAAGTCAATAGTTGTAGTAGTAGTAGTAGGATACTTTATTGATCTCCAAGGGGGAGAATCGTTGCTTCTCATCAGGGTGTCACGTCCATCTTTCTCCCTCCAGGGGATGCCGAGGACCCCTCGTCCCCAGAAGCAGGCGTCCTGGAGGGGCAGGGCAGCTTCAAGATGGAGGGCTGGTGGCTTCGCCTGCGTCAGTTCCACGGCCTTATCATCAAGCGGTTCCACTGCGCCAAGAGGAACACCAAAGGCCTCTTCTCCCAGATCATGCTGCCTGCCTTCTTCGTATGCGTGGCCATGACTGTTGCCCTGTCCGTGCCTGAGATAGGTGTGTGCTACCGGGGGTAGGGGGGAGTTCTAAACACTGGGGGTGTGTGTTCCTGTCTGGGGTTAGCGTTGACGCCTCCGTTGTGATCCACAGGAGACCTGCCGCCCCTCATCCTGTCTCCGTCCCAGTACCACAACTACACCCAGCCCAGAGGCAACTTCATCCCCTATGCCAATGAAGACCGTCCCCAGTACAGGTCAGAACCAGCGAGGGACGTTCTTATGTGATTACTGAAACACACCTTACAGTTGACATGGATAACGGCTTGTGACTCTTCCCTGTCCTTCCAGATGCAAGCTGTCCCCAGATGCCAGCCCCCAGAAGATCGTCAACACCCTGCGTCTGCCTTCGGGCGTGGGCGCCACCTGCGTCCTCAAAACGCCCTTCAACAGCACTCTGGACCAGCTGGCCCAGACCCTCAACCCGGCAGCCAACAACTCCAAGACCCTGGCTGCCCGCTACTTTGACTCCATGTGCCTGGACTCGTTCACCCAGGGGGTCCCCCTCTCCAACTTTGTGCCCCCTCCGCCCTCCCCGGCCCCGTCCGACGACCCGGACGCCCGCTTCGAGGACGGGCTGTGGAACTACACCGCCGCCCCTCCTACCACCGTGCACGGTCTGCCTCTGCCAACTTTGTTATTGCTGTTCCTGAACGTCCTGAACAACCTCTTCTCCTCCTCACCCTCCCTGTGTGCGTGCGTGTTTGTTCTGCAGAAACAGTGACGTCGCCCCCCGCCCTGCCCCTGTCCATACGGGAGCCGGTCCGCTGCATCTGCTCCATGCAGGGAACGGGCTTCTCCTGCCCCAGCGGGGTGGGGGGCCGGCCCCCGCTCATGAAGGTGGTCACCGGGGACATCCTGGTGGACATCACCGGCCGCAACGTGTCCGAGTACCTCCTGTACACCTCGGACAGACTGCGCCTGCACAGGTGTGGAATGAATAGGAATGAGGAATAATAGAAATAATACAAATACAATACAATACAATACAAATACAAATAATAGGAATAATAGACTCTTCTAAAAGTATTTCTGTAATGTTCCTTCTGTCTAGATACGGCGGGATCACAGTGGGTAACATACAGAAATCAATCCCAGCATCCTTTGGGAGAAAGACGCCGCCCATGGTTCGTAAGATAGCGGTGCGCCGATCCGCTCAGGTGAGCGAAAAAAAAAAGAAAAAAAAGTGCGCCCGTGCCTCAAACGAGACCCCCCTGTGGGCGGTGTGTGACGGTGTGTGTGTTGTCTAGGTGCTGTTCAACAACAAGGGCTACCACAGCATGCCAACCTACCTGAACGTCCTCAACAATGCCATCCTCCGTGCCAACCTGCCCGCGGGCAAAGGGAACCCTGCTGCCTATGGTGAGAGACAGAACAAGACGATTTATACAGTGTGTGTGTGCGTGCTGTCATTTAATCCCTGTGTGTGTCTCTGTGTGTGTGTGTGTGTGTTTTGGCATGCAGGGATAACCCTGACCAACCACCCCATGAACCGAACCAGTGCTAGCCTTTCTCTGGACTACCTGTAAGCCTTTTCATTCTCCGGAAGTGAAAGAAAATGATTTTCCCCAAAGTGTTATCCTGCAGTACGGACAAACTTTTGTCCCCCTCTCGACCTTCCTCTCTCTGTTTGGTGTGTCGGTCTAGGCTCCAGGGCACCGACGTGGTGATAGCCATCTTCATCATCGTGGCCATGTCGTTCGTCCCGGCCAGCTTTGTCGTGTTCCTGGTGGCGGAGAAGTCCACCAAGGCCAAGCACCTGCAGTTTGTCAGCGGCTGTGACCCTGTCATTTACTGGCTGGCTAACTACATATGGGACATGGTGAGGGGAGGAAGAGAGAGACAGAGGGAGACTGTGTGTGTGTGTGTGTGTGTGTGTGTGTGTGTGTGTGTGTGTGTGTGTGTGTGTGTGTGTGTGTGTGTGTGTGTGTGTGTGTGTGTGTGTGTTATGCCAGCTTGCATATTGAGGAGAATAAATGAACGTTCCGGTGACTCGTCCGAAGTGAACGTCTCTCTCGTCCCCTCAGCTTAACTACCTGGTCCCGGCTACCTGCTGCGTCCTCATCCTGTTTGTGTTCGACCTCCCGGCATACACGTCCCCCACCAACTTCCCCGCCGTCCTCTCTCTCTTCCTGCTCTACGGGTCAGTGCTCCACTGTCGTCAAGGAGACTCTAACGGTCTCTTCGGATTTCCTGGGGTTTCGAAAGTTTGACAGGAAGGTGTTGGGTTGGAACGGTGTTGCGTCCTGCATACTCTGCTCCCCTGCGGTGCTTTTTGATTTTCTATCTTTTTTTATGATAATTAATGATGAAGATGCTCTAAAATAACTTTTACATTTGGGTGACCTGGAAAAAAAAGCCTTTCTTCATGCCCTTGATTACATTTAAGATCCGCGATGCATAATTCATAATCGCGTCTTAACAAATCAAGACGTTCAAATGAAAATTTAATGAACGAAGCCTATTATAGAGTCATACCCCATAAGCTTGGAACACAGATGCTGTAGGCCTAATTAAGTTTTGCTCAACTTTGGTCTTTCTCTCTTTCTGTCTCTCTCTGTCTCTCTTTAACTCTCTCTCACTCTCTCAATCTCTCTGTCTCTCTGTAACTCTCTCTCTCTCTGTCTCTCACTCTCTCTCTCTGTCTGTCTCTCTGTAACTCTCTCTCTGTCTCTCTCTCTCTCTCTCTCTCTCTCTCTCTCTCTGTCTCTCTGTAACTCTCTCTCTCTGTCTCTCTCTCTCTGTGTCTCTCTCTCTCTCCCAGGTGGTCCATCACTCCGATCATGTACCCCGCCTCCTTCTGGTTCGAGGTCCCCAGCACGGCTTATGTGTTCCTCATCGTCATCAACCTCTTCATCGGCATCACGGCCACCGTGGCCACCTTCCTGCTGCAGCTGTTTGAGCATGACAAGGTGAGGGCCCTCTGGCTAGCTGGCACTGCCGTGGTCATGTGACTGGCTGGCACTGCAGTGGTCATGTGACCAGCTGGCACTGCAGGGGTCATGTGACCAGCTGGCAGGAAGTTCCTCTCACGCTCGTCTTCCTGTTTCTGCCAGGACCTGAAGCGAGTCAACAGCTACCTGAAGACGTGTTTCCTCATCTTTCCCAACTACAACCTGGGCCACGGACTGATGGAGATGGCCTATAATGAATACATTAATGAGTACTACGCTAAAATAGGTTGGTTCATGGAGAAATGGATCTATTTGGGTTATGGTGCCCTTCTAATGCTGAAGATAAGAAAGCGAAGGTATAGAATAACTCTTTTATTCCTCCCCCAGGTCAGTTTGACAAAATGAAGTCTCCGTTTGAGTGGGACATTGTGACCAGGAGTCTGGTTGCTATGACAATCGAGGGGTTCGTGGGTTTTCTCATCACCATCCTCTGCCAGTACAACTTCCTCAGGAAACCTCAGTAAGTGTGTGTGTGTGTGTGTGTGTGTGTGTGTGTGTGTGTGTGTAAGTGTGTGTGTGTAGTGGATGTTCTAATGCCCTCAGATATGTTTGCCCATGATTTCATACAGTTCTATCGTGTGTGTGTGTGTGTGTGTGTGTGTGTGTGTGTGTGCGCGTGCGCAGGCGAGTCCCGGTGAGCAGTCAGCCCATCGAGGACGACGACGTCGACGTCGCCTGCGAGAGACGAAGGGTGCTCCGAGGAGACTCGGACAACGACATGCTGAAGATCGACAACCTGACCAAGGTCAGATCTCCTCGTCTCCATCCCACCCCACCCCACCCTCCGCCCCTCCACACCCCTCCCCACCCCCCTTGCGGTGCCCCCCTTCATGTCTCCCCTCCCCCCCGCCTTCCTCAGGTCTACAAGTCCAGGAAGATGGGGCGGATCCTGGCGGTGGACAGGCTATGTCTGGGCGTGCGGCCGGGGGAGTGTTTCGGGCTGCTGGGGGTGAACGGAGCCGGGAAGACCACCACCTTCAAGATGCTGACCGGAGACGAGAGCACCACAGGGGGGGAGGCCTTCATCGGAGGGAACAGGTAAACCACACGTTAGCCTCCTATGCTATCGACCCGCCAAAAGCTAACTTGTTAACATCCTACAGCCGTGATAGTGGTCAGTAAAGCGCCTTGCTAACATGCTAACCCCCAAAAAGACCATGCTAGGCTAGCGAGGATGCTCCCCGAAGCGCTTTGACGTAGCGACGCTCCGTCTGTGCCCCCCCGCAGCATTCTGAAGGAGCTCCTGCGAGTGCAGCAGAGCATCGGGTACTGCCCCCAGTTCGACGCTCTGTTCGAAGACCTGACGGCCAGGGAACACCTGGAGCTCTACACCCGCCTCCGAGGAATACCCTGGAAGGACGAGGAGAGGGTGAGGCTGTTCACACACACACATCTAACACACATCACAAACACAAACACACACATCTAATTGACTCTCTGTTCTGATCTCCTTGTTCTCCGGCAGGTGGTTCAGTGGGCGTTGGATAAACTGGAGTTGTCCAAGTACGCCGATAAGCCTGCCGGGACCTACAGCGGGGGGAACAAACGCAAGCTGTCCACTGCCATCGCCCTCATCGGATACCCCTCCCTCATCTTCCTGGTCAGAGCCATGGGGGGGCGGGGGGCCACAGTGCCCTTTCCATGTTGTGGTTCCTCACCTAGTGTTGTGGATCCTGCGTATACCATCTGACTGTGGTTCTGTCCCTGTGTGATTCAGGATGAGCCCACCACCGGCATGGACCCCAAGGCCCGGAGGTTCCTCTGGAACTTAATCCTCGACATCATCAAGACGGGACGCTCGGTGGTGCTGACGTCACACAGGTGAGCCCTCGACACGAGAAAAGCTGTTCCGATGAAAAGCTAAACTACGTTTGTAGTTTGACTGAGGTAAATAAAACAAATAAATATTCATTTATCAGACCCTTTTATCCAAAGCGACTTACAACAAATACAAGGACAATCCAAGACAAGTCGGGTGAAGTGCCTTGCCTAAAAACACACACATCACATAGCCACAGCTGGGAATCGAACTCACAACATTCCGATCATGAGGCCAACGCCCTAACCCACTGAGCCACCTGACTTGTCCTTCCAGTGGTTAATTCCAGGTCTATCTCTGCAGCATGGAGGAGTGTGAGGCTCTGTGTACGCGGCTGGGCATCATGGTCAACGGCAGGTTTAAGTGTCTGGGCAGCATTCAGCACCTGAAGAACAGGTGAGGAGGCGAAGCTTCCTGTATCGGCCTGGTTTGGTCCTCCCTCATTTGATATCATGTTCATCATGATCTGTGTTCGATGCGTCTGTGTGTCCGGTGTGTGTGTGTCTGTGTGTCCGGTGTGTGTGTCTGTGTGTCCGGTGTGTCTGTGTGTCCGGTGTGTGTGTGTGTCCGGTGTGTGTGTGTGTGTCCGGTGTGTGTGTCTCCAGGTTTGGTGACGGCTATATGATCACTGTTCGGACTAAGACAAGCTCCAATGTGAAGGAAGTGGGGAGGTTCTTCAGCAGGAACTTCCCTGAGGCGATCCTGAAGGTAGCCGGACTCTCTTTCTCTCTCTCTCTCTCTCTCCCTCCCTCCCTCTCTCTTTCTCTCTCTCTCTCTCTCTCTCTCTCTCTCTCTCTCTCTTCCCTCCCTCTCTCTCTCTCTCTCTCTCTCTCTCTGTCACATCACACTGCTCTTGCACCGTCAAACGCACACTGCGAACGTAAATCTGTAGGATGGGATCATGTGATCATTACACCCCACCCCTTCCCCAGGAGCGCCACCACACCAAAGTACAATACCAGCTCAAGTCGGAGCGCATCTCCCTGGCTCAGGTGTTCAGTAAGATGGAGCAGGTGGTGGACGTCCTGAGCATCGAGGATTACTCTGTCAGCCAAACCACTCTGGACAACGTGAGTCACGACTTCCACCTGGATAGTGTCCCAGCCTAATCGTAAAAAAAAACCCTGTGACAATTGTGGTACGATGACAATGTGAAATGTGTTTACTTTGAAACCGGGCCATTAAAAACAGGAACACGGCGGAATAAATCGTGCCGTCGTACTTGTCGACCTTGAGGTTTTTAGTGCGAGACGATTGATTTAGTCCTGCATCACTTCGGGAACCCCTTCTCTTGCCAGGTGTTCGTGAACTTTGCCAAGAAGCAAAGCGACAACCTGGAGCAGCAGGAGAGCTCGCCCCCCGGTGGCGGCCAGTCGCCGCTGCAGCGCATGCTGAACCTGCTGAAGCCCCGACCGGCCAACACCGAGCTGAGCGCCCTGGTGAGCGAGGAGCCGGAGGAGCTGGAGAGCGACGACGACGAGGGCCTCATAAGCTTCGAGGAGGAGAGGGTGAGGAGGGCGAGGAGGGGGAAGGAGGGGGTGGAAGGAAAAGGGGGTGGGTGGAGAGGGGCAGACCAACCTCACGTTTGTGTCCGTCTCCGTCGCAGGTGCAGCTGTCATTCAACACGGACACTCTCTGTTGAAGCGTGGGCTCTTCGGAGGGAACCTGGCTGAACAGAGAGAGAGAGCCGGGGAGGCGGAGGAAATACGTGACCTTCATCGGCGGAGACCTCCGTTCAAGGTCAGGGATCGACTGCACTTGTTTTTACTGTGAAGAAGGCCTGCAGAATTGAATAAACAGAATCATTCCTTAAGGTGGGACTGAACCATCTGACAAGGAGGTAGACCTTGTGTGGAACCGAGAAGAGAATGAGTTATGTGTTTCAATGCCAGCCTCGATCGTGTCTGTATTAATGGGGTACTACACTGCTACAGTGAGATCTTTGGCATTGGAAATGTGTTCCTGGGAATGTTTCTGTATTTTGATTTGAGAATGTAACGATAGATGAGAACACTGGCAAACCAATATCAGAGACCGGAGGTTGATTTAAATTTTGTATTTTTTGTGTGTGTGTGTGTTGTTAGTTGCGCTGAGTTACAACAGATGATGTCATAACGTAACATATCAACCCGTCTGATTTGACATCGTTGGGTTTAACCTTTCATCCGATGTTTGGCGCTGTAAGTGAGTCTCGTTATTGGTCAAGCATTTTGTTCCCCGCCAAAGTACCGGTGTTCCTAGTAAGCCAGAGAAACAGCCCCCCACCCCACCCCCACCCCCATCCCCTACCAAAGTGGACTGCCTTGGGAGCATGCTGTAATGATTCAAGTCAAAGTGTGTCGTGTCATACGTATACAATATATATTTTTCTTGCGGCAAGAAGAAGGATTTATTTTCGATATTGACAAGACTATTGGACTGACGTGGGTGATAAAGGCTGGTTTGTTGCTAATTGGGCCTTGAAGAGTGCCAGGTTTTTAAACTTGTGTCCTTCTCTAACCCTTTTTCTTCTAAATCAGTTGAAGAAGGACAGGTTAGGTTTTGCCTCATTTTAGAGAATGTGTGTGGAATGGCTAATCGTCCTGAAGGTGTCTCCCTAACATTACGCCTACTTTTGACACTGTACATTTCTGTCTCTCTCAAGCACTTTCTAATGAATGCTTTCTATTGTGCTTTTACAAATCATAATGATTTTAATTCTGCCAAGAAGATCCTATGCAGGACACAATAATGATAACATACTTTACGGTGAAGATAATTAACAAGATAACAGACTTAAAATATAATTTCTCTCTTTATCTCTCTCTCATTTTAGTACTTAAGGTCACTTCAGATGTATAATGATTATTCAGCACAGCACTACCACCACTGTGAGAAAAGGGAACTATCAGATAATTTATCGTTTAAACTTGAGATATGCCATTTGTACCGTTAGCAAGATATTTGGCAGAAAGACAACAGAAGTTCTGAAGAACACCCTTAACCTTATTTTTTTAGAGGGGGACGTTTACGTGTGTTGCTGAATATGTACTATGTTGGCATGTAATATGATCTCTGGTATTCTCATGAAGTGTTTGTTTTGTGATGAAAAAAAATGTGTTATGTTTTTTTTCTTCCATTTAAGTTATTTCATAGACTAATTTCAGTGTAATTTCTAATCATATAATGGTGATCATATGGGTCCTGTTTTGATTTACTTACTACTTGATGGGGTTGTTGATCCTTTTATTATTGTTTTTGAACCAAATGCTTGGAGTGAACCCTAAGGTTTTTCCACTTACTCAGATATCAAATGTTTTAGTACTTTATTCTAAATCTTGACAAGCATTTGGAGCAACGTTACACTAACTGTTTTACTCTGACTAAACAAAGACCGTGATGCTCGACTCTTAACAGAGTTCTGTGAATCTCAAGCTTAAATGTGACCATTCCCATTGTGGACTGTTTGGATTCCAGGGCTGCAAATGTCTCCCTGCATTAAAGCCACGCAAGACATGAGTAACATAAAAGATGCTACTAGTCACAGAGTAGATTCACTTTTCCACTAAACGATAAAATAAAAAAAGAACGTCACCAGCAAATAGTTTAGGTGCGAAACAATACAACAACAACAAAAATAAATCCTCAACAAGCCTAGTACTTATTTAGCTTTGCTTTAAAGCAGAGTGCTTTCGAATTTATTCAGTGTATGTGTGTGCATATGAATAATATATATATATATATATATTTATACTTTATGAATGTCTGTTATCATTATTTCTGCTGTAAAGAATCAGTTCCAATTTGTTTTTTTATTTGACTTAATATTTGGACTTGTATCTGAATAAACTATTGTTTCTGATTTGTGTGTGTCGGGAAGTTCATTTACTCACACCAAATAAGGCTCTCACAGACTGATATTTCATGTTCTTTATTATTTAAAAATACATTCATAACAGTTAAATATTAAAAACTGACAGTTTAAAAATGTATTTTGTTGTATTTGCAGTGATCAGGGGGCTGATTATGAGTGATTCCAAGCAGCATTAGACATTATACAGACTTATACATATTATAACAGACTGAGTTCAAACCTTCATAACATACGTAGAAGCATATCTGAATAGACAGACAGGCAACAAACTGAATCTGTTGGTCTTTTAAAAAGTGGTCAGCATCACAGGTCATCTTCATCATCATCATCATCATCATCAAATGCGACTCCTGTGGCTGGACGTTTTCTGAAGATGGGAAGAGAAAAAAAAAGAAGCGAGTCGTGAAAAATCCAAAACATGTCTGGTCTCTCAGGAAACATCCGGAACCGTACTGTGTGACTACGGTGACCCCCATGGTGACCCCCATGGTGCAAGTGAACAGTGTCATACCTCCTCGATCCTGGATTGATGAGAGAATCTCCCGGAAGGCGCTTCTTCTTTGTCACAGCCGGACCGCGCTGTTGGTGCAGCCGTGGTTCAAACTCTACAAGGATCAGCTTCCTCGTTAGACTACATTAGATGGGTTCTAGTTCCACTCAGCAAAGCCCAGTAAACACACATTTAAAATAATAATAAAAGACCGAAAGAAGGAAATTTGTTTTTGTTTTTTAACTGACTTCACCTGTGTTGCGTTTGTGGGTACTTTTCAAAGGACTGACTGAGGGGGAAACTGTCAGATACAAACAAGAACAAAAGCATTTCAGAATAACATGACCGTTCACCATTAGTTTATTTTTTCTTCTTCTAATTAAACAGATACACACCCCAACATAAAACAAGTTATCCAGAAGACCAGTAATCCTAAAAGTCAAATCAGTACAGAATCTCACCAGTGCTGTTTAACTGGGTGAGACTGTCACTCATCCTGAACAGAAGGTCCCTCAGTTCTTCTTTAGCCTCTGACTCTGTCAGTCTGCTCAGTTCCACACTCAGGTCTCCTCCACTGGAGCCAACATGGAGGACAGCACATGTGTCTAGCATGGACACACACACACTTCCTGTCGCACACGCAGATCTGGAAGACACAGGAGAGAGGTGAGGCGGTTCTAACCCAAGTCATGTTTGTTCTCAGATGTCTACTATATTAGAGAGCTGTGTCTTGCCTAGAAGACAAGTGATCTTGTTCTGGCCAACATGCAAACTTAGAGAAGATGGACTTGTTAGGAAGGTGTATAGAGAGCCAGTACCTGATTTTTAAAATGTAATCCTCAGTAGATTTTAAGACACATTTCTTTCTCTGGTGGGGGGGAGGGGGGGGGACACACGTATTATACATTAATTTTGACAGTAAATACAAATAGATTCGTACTTTAAACATGGGACAGTGTGGTGATTCATGTCTTGGGCAAACTTACAAATGAGGCCAGGGTCTCTTCTGTTACGGCAGTGATCCAAACCTCTGATGCATTTGTTAAACTGGAACATTAATTGAATATTTCATCATATTAAGTGCATAACTGAGAAAAGTAAGTGTTTTATATAGGCCTATACAAACTGGTTCATTTAGCAGTAGCAACATAGCTTCAGCGTTAATCTAGCCATTTCTCCTTTAATAAAAAATGGCACTAGCAACTTACCCAATGTTTAATATACCAGCCTTTTTGCAGGTATAGCACAAGAATTTAGATTTGTCATTTTTGTCCAGAACCGTACAGTATAACTGGTGATTTCCATCCATAATGTTTGAAAGTACTTCCTTGTTTATGTCTTGATGTGTGACATGCTGGTTCACATGTATATATATATATATATACAGCTCATACTGCCCCCCTGTGGTCATTCGTATTATCGACATGCTGGTTCACATGTCTAATGCAGTATGGTGGGTTTATGTTGCTGAGATTGTAAAGCAACAATTGTGACAGGTTGAGGCTGAAATATATAGTACCTGCTGCAATTTAAAATACAGTTTACTTGACATTAGGTTAAAAAAAGAAAGGGGGGAGGGTTGGGTTTCCCATTTGTACATTTTATTATTAATATGATGGCTGTTCAGCACCTGAGCAAAGCAATACAGCAATATCTTTCAATATGACGTTAAAATCACGTTGTACAGGGCTGTGCTTTACCATTGCCATGGATGATTAGAGCACAACACAAGCTATTTTGCCCCCCCTCTGGTAATATTGAAGCTGGACCGATTTGTGCAGTGCACCGTTAAAATCCAAGACCTTCCTTCTGTGTGATGTGGAAAGGAATGATATATATTTAAATATGGGATATTGATTTTATATAGAGTACTATACTATCAATGAACGTTATATTAATGATAGCGTGTTGATACAGAGGATGAAGATCAGCTAATCGTCAAACAGATACAGAACAAATCTTCAGTGTGTTGATTTAGTAGGTTATGCCATACACCTATCACAATGTCATATTGAATACAACTTTTTTGGGGGAGACCTGAACAGTATCATAATATTATGTATTATCTACGTTCTTACTAAACTACATTTTCTTATATGCCAGACGAGTTCATAATATAAATATGAGTATCATACACTAATGGTTTGGTTAATAATGTTCGATTTATATTTTATTTTGGTTATTTTTCTATTTGATATATTCTAATTGATTGATGTGTTACTACTGTCTAGCAGATTTGTTATGTTTATTCTGACATTAATAAAACATTTAAATAAATAAAACTAATGGTTTGGTTTGCCCAGATTTACGTGTCACGAAAACATTTTTTATTAATAAAAAATAAATAAAACTAATGGTTTGGTTTGCCCAGATTTACTTGTCACGACCCCAAAAAAGTGAAAACTCACACCTGCATCTCTGATTGGCTGAGAGAGACGATCCGGGTCCTGGTCATCCCAACTCATTAGACTAAAGGTACCAATATGGCGGAGGTAAGAGGGAAAACACAGCAAGAGCATCAGCTTTCATATCGATACTTATCAAATATGTGTTGGGGTTACTTTTCCTTTTAACGTCATCGATTGCATAGATGATATTTTGCTTGTTATATATGCCCATGCATGCCATAGGGAATGCTTGCATGCCTTTAAAATAAGGTTTGAACGTGCAGACGGATCCTGCACGACAAGGCCCGTGCGCTCTCGCTCTCAGTTGCTTTTGCTGCTGGTAAATTGATCCGCCAGAAATTAATTTTATGTTTAATAACAGTGACATCGTTCCTAAAATGACTGATTTTACATCCGAATTGTTTCCCTGTCAAATGCATTTTTTTCCCCTCTGGACTGTCGCTTCAGTTAACGTAGGAGCGATGAAATTCTGACATTTTTCCACCATAGGATTGATAAGAATTGCTTGTTTCTTCGCTGTTTTCGGATCGCTGACAGGACATTAATGTTGGGAAATGCAATGCATTGAAAATGCATGAAGTGTGTGTGCAGCACTGGTTTTTCCCATGTAATGCATCGGGCTGTTTTATCACATTTAATAGGCGCGTTTCTGCTTTAGTTTGAGAGAGCAAGAGAACTCGGGAGCTTTTATTTATTTATTTCTACGCAATTCTTGTGGATGAAAACATTGCATGGATGTCACAGCATACGTCTCAATGTTTTACCAGTTATTCCAAATAGTAAACAATGTGCATTGTGTTGTTACTGTACACTGAAGTCATATTTAATGTGCTTTTATTCTATTTCCACCCCCAGCCTTCCTTAGGGAGTTCGAGTCCGGGTAAGACTTTTCAGATATTTAATGATGTCATCATTTAACATCGCCACTCATCCTGAACCAATATCCATCCCTTCTTGAATGTCATGTCTTTCTCTCCTACCTCTTCAGTGGGCTCGTTGTCGTCAGAAGATCATGACTTTGACCCCACGGCGGAGATGTTAGTTCAAGAGTACGACGACGAGAGGACGTTAGAGGAGGAAGAGTCGTTGGAGGGCGAGAGGAACTTCACCTCGGAGATAGCCGATCTGGAGAAGGTGGGCGAGGAGGCGATGAACGAAGCTTTGCTGGTTTACACTGGGCTTGACTGTCCGATAATGTGCCGGGTGAACTGCTGGTGGGGCGAATTATGACCTGGTTGTGTTGTAACAGGAGGGGAACATGCCATTGGAGGAGTTGTTGGCCATCTACCGCTATGAGGCCTCAGTCAACGCTGCGGCCAACTCCAGTATGGACAGTTCCTCCGGTGAGCTGACGGACGAACTGCCAGATATGACGCTGGACAAGGTAAGCAAGCGAGTGAGCGAGTCTGGTCACAGACCAGGTTAAAAAGCAGTATTTGTATTTTCGGCCATGTCTTTTATAAGTGTAGATGTGCATAGGTAAGCTGTCTATTTGTTAAGGGGTCCATAAGTAAGTCATAAGTCTGTATGGATGTCTGCAGTCTTTAAATGTGCGTTGTGTATAATCGGTGAATACTCCTAAACTAGACAGGCTGGCTGTGTGTCGGTTGTGCTCCTCCGGTTGTTGGGACTGATAAGATAGGTTTAATAAGCTGTGATCTCCTTCCTTCCCCAGGAGGAGATAGCTAAAGACCTTCTGTCTGGAGCTTACGAGGAGGAGACCCAGTCCTCCGCTGACGACCTCACCCCCTCTGTCACCTCCCACGAGGCCACAGATTTCTTCCCCAGAACGCTCAGATGTAAGGCTGTGTTAGCAGAGGGAGTGTGCGTGGTGGGTGGGGTGGGGGCTTCCCAGACGGGGTCCTGTCTTGTCAGGGAGTTTGGCTTTCCCAAGCGCTGTATTGATTTCAAAAACAGAAGTGCCTCGCGAGCGTTTCTTTTCATTTTCCCAGCGTCACGCCATGCCTGTCTTTTGTTATCGTGATCAAAAATGGATCCCGTTGCAAAAGCCAAGCGTTTGTAACTCTGTTTGCTCTCCTGTTGCTTTGTCAGCAAACACTATCTACGACGGAGATAAAGAGTATGAATGTGAGGAGGACGGCCCTAACCCTGAGGACTCCAGAAAGGTAAAACTTCTAAGACGTGACGAAGTGGGGAGTCGGGTTTGGGTTTTGGAATTGGGTTTATTTATGATACAACTTACCATGTTACCCCTGCAGTGTAGCATACATCTGCTGTCTATGTACTCAGTCGCTAAGAATCTGAGTGGCCAGTGTTATGTGTCCTCTGAAATGCATGTTTGTGTCGCTTACAGGAAATCATGGTGGGGTCACAGCACCAAGCAGAGGTGCCCACTTGCCTCTGTCACTACCGCAACGGGGAGAAGGGTAAGTCACCATGGGTCCCTTGCGTATTTTGTCATCGAATCTAAATGTACGTCACGCGACAGTGAGCTCACGCCACGTGTCTGAAAGTGTTCAGTACAAAGGAAACGCCAAACTGACTGCGGGTTCTGTTGCCGTGCAGTGTACGAAGACGACGACCAGTTGCTATGGTGCCCCGACTTGTTGTCAGAGCGCAAGGTGAGGGACTTCCTGCGCGAGGCGTCGTCGCGGACGACGGGCGAGAAGACGGCGAGTGACAAGCCGGGGACGCATGTGAGAGACAACGAACAGGTCAGTGTTCGATGGAGGGACATGGAATCGCGTAAATGGTGGCTGCCCTCATGGTGCCGTTTCACCATGTGACGCACTTTGACTTGGAGTCAGTGCATGATTGTATCCTCTCTTGTAGGCTTTGACTGAGCTTATGACATGCAACTACAATACCCAGCAGGCCCTGGAAAGGTATTGCAGTAACCTGAAAACATCTAAAGGTGAGCAAGCTTTATAAATGGTGTAAATAATAAAAACTCAAGACAATGAGAAAATATATTTGAAACCCTTCTTCTTCTTTGTATCACAGAAGACTCTCCTCCGTGGTCAGAAGATGAGTGCCGAAACTTCGAAGATGCCCTACTGATATACGAGAAAAACTTTCACCTCATACAGAAACACAAAGTAGGAGTTGTTTAACCTTGGAACGCTCACACGCACAACATTCCACCACAGCTTATCTACCTACCTTTTAAAACATTGTTTTGTCTTTCGACTCCTCCAGGTTACGACACGTACGGTAGCAGAATGCGTGGCCTTTTACTACATGTGGAAGAAGTCCGAGCGATTCGACTTGTTCGTGCAGCAGAATCGGTTTGGGAAAAAGAAATATGCCAGCTATCCTGGTGTGACGTGAGTGGCTGGAGACAGAAGCCTTTCTAGGGACTGTCACCTGTAAGGTGTTATCATGTGACTTCCTGGAGAAGAGGGCAAGCCACACCATTCTGACCTGTATTGTGTGTTCAGTATTGTGTGTTCAGTATTGTGTGTTCAGTATTGTGTGTTCAGTATTGTGTGTTCAGTATTGTGTGTTCAGTATTGAGGGGAGTCTGAGCGGTTAAGGCGCTGGACTAGTGATTGGAAGGTTGCGAGTCCAATTCCCGGCTATGGCAACGTGATGTTGTGTCTTTGGGAAAGGCACTTCACCCTACTTGCCTCAGGGGGGATGTCCCTGTATGTGCTGGAAGTCGCTCTGGATAAGAGCGCCTGCTAAATGACTAAATGTAAATGTATTGTAACCTGTGTGTGTGTTTTTCAGGGACCTGATGGACAGGCTGGTGGATGAGGCAGAGGGTCTAGCTGTGGACAGTTCTTCCTCTGTGTGCTCCGGCGGTGGAGGAGGAGGTGGAGGAGGAGGAGGGGGCAGGATGGAGCCCACCTCAGAGCAGCAGCTCAGCCTGCTCAACTCCATCACCGCTAGCGACCTCACAGGTCAGCAGGGGGCAGCGGCGTCTCCAGAGGGAGCCGGGACGCTCGGCAAAAACCGATGACGTCCCACTTATAGAAAGTCGCTTTATAGTTATACTGTTTCTGTGTTTCTCCTCAGCTCTGAGTAACACCGTGGCAACGGTCTGCAGCCCTGCGGAGGTGGGTTGCCTGGACTCCTACAGCTTCCCCCCGCTGGACAGCCTCCACCGGGGCCCGCTGAGCCACGACGAGCCCCTGGGATTCCCTTCCAACGGAGGAGACCCCGACTGCCTCAACATGCTGGACGCTGGCTTCTACCACTCAGACCTGGGGCAGCTGGGAGGGGTGTGCGGGGGCAAAGACTGTGAGCGGCCGTCCAAGAGACTGAAGATGGCGCTGCCGGACTCCTTCATGAGCGACGTCTCGGTGGGGAATCTGGGGGTGGACTTCGAAGGGCGCAGGACGGCGGGGCACCACCGCATCACCGGCGCCAAGATGGCAGTGTCGGTCACAGACTTTGGGAGCTTGGCCGGCGGCGGCGGCGAACCGAACGGGTTCGTGGGAGTGCACTCGCGGCATCACACACAGCACAGCACGGCCATGCAGTCCGAGTGACCGCCTACATTACCCAGCATCCCCTTGTGTACATAAGACTCACTCACTGGAGATTTCGATTTCTTTGATTATATTATATATGAATATACTTTTTTTTTTTTTGATGTTTCGTTCTTCCCAAGATTGTGTAATATGACATCAGTGATGTCTTTATGGTATAGAACTAAAGATCTTGATTTCTCAAGAGTTTATATAGCCATTTTTTCAGCAGCCTGAAGTTGTGTGTGTGTGCGTGTGTGTGTACAGTCGGAGGCCAGAGGCTGCTATTGGAGAGCTTTGGCTCCGCCCGCCCCCCGTCCCTCATTCATCCTCACAGAGCGTCTTCAGAAATGACCTCATCCTGCCACTCAGTACAGCTGCCAAATACAGATCCATTGCCCTTTTGTAGCTTATTAGTGCTTTTTTTTTTTTGTTTGTTTGTCTTTGTTTATTTAAAGTGGTACTTACCGATCAGTGTTTACAGTTACTGTCCACATGCCAGGGCTGCTCGTATGTGGATGTCTGTCCCAGAGATGTGGGGAAAAATGCAACGGCGCTTGTTTGCATGGAGACACGGTTTTTTGTCGATGAGGAGCACATGAGTTGCTGTGGTGTCCTGTATTACCGTCTTTCTCGTTTTTGGTTTGTTTGTTGTTGTTCTTTGGAGAGGAGGGTCCTGTGGAATATCATTTTGTACTCTTAGTCTTCGCGTGTTTACGTTTGTCCAAAGTGGCCAAATCGGCATGCGAATGTTCTCAGATCAGCGATTCTATACTCTTCATTTCCTCCTGGGACTGTCCTTAGTAGTGACGCTTTTAATGATACCTGCTTTGGCCAAGGTAAAATACAGTACATCCCTCCTGGTACCAGTCCTGTTGAGAGTGATATTACTGAGCTCCAACTCCAACACCAGTGAGAATTAAACTGCTATCAAGGCAATATGTAACCGAGAATACAGTGTGTCTGGAATTCATAGTCGTATTGGTAGGAGATGTATTATTGTTCAGACAAAGTAGTGTACATAGTTTCTCCTCTTCTCTGGCTTTTTTATGCCAAGAAAATAATGTATTTAGCCCAATGAAGGACTTTTATGCAACTTTTGAGAAGTAGCATGTTTCAAATTGGGTGTAATTGTTGCTCATCCTTTAAAGCTCTTTCTGCTTTTCAAAATTGAAGCTCTGTCTTGAAACTACTTAAAGGCTCCCATAAGCTTATGAACAGTATTATTTCCTAATGCCACTTTTATTGTCTCGTCGTGTGACTTCTACAAGGACAGCGGACAGAGAGGCTGCTTTGTGTCATGTGGTCCAGAGTTTTTTGTCCAATCAGGGTCAGGTAGCAGAATTGTTAACTTTTCTCTTGACTGAATTTAGTTATTGTGAATTATTACGAGTTTTGGAGGATTGTTGTCAGTTTGATGGATGCAGTAGTAGAAGTTTACTTAATTTATCTATGCATTGTGATATTGATCTATTTGTTATTTTTCTTCCTGTCATAATAGTCCATCTCCAAATGTCAGTCACATTAATCCATATATTTGCCTAAAAACCATCCCATTTCATTATTCAGTGTAAGTATGTCTAGGGTTTTCTGCTTTTGGGTAATGTTTAGGGTTAAAAAGCTGGTCTCTAGGTCATTCTTCCAGATGGCATGTGTTTTGACCTTTTACATTACATTTACGGTGTACATACTGATCAAATAGCCTTGGGAAAGTCTCTAAACTGACCTCTTCTGTATGTCCATATGTGATGATAAAACACTTCTGATTGATTCCTTAAAGGCAATAATGTGTAGATATGTACAGACATGACATGTCATTGCGTTTAACTGATGGCCTTTCGGTATTCGTATTTTTAGCGGGAACATCCCATTTCCGACTCCGAGGGGACAGCTACATCATGCATGCAAGCTTGGTCTGCTCTCTGAAGTGTCCAACAAACGGCTTTACCTAAGACGGACAATGTATCATTAAGTGTTGCATTTATTTTTGTATTTTATTTTTCAGCGTTTAAAATCTGCAATCGGTATCTAAAAGATACTAAAATCTACAAGAGTTCCATGTTGTAATGTTCTCTCTCTCCCCATCATGTTGTTGTCTGTGTGTTGACAGTGAGAGGTGGCAGCAGCAGTCGGTCTATATTGAGTGCTATGAACTCCTCATCACACACTGAAGATGCAGTAGGTACTCCAGACGAGCTTTAGCATTGCAGCTTGGTATTTATTTCATCTGTGGTTTGTACAAAGACTCAGAAACTGTCTGGATGTAAAGGCCGTTGAATAGTAGACGAATAGTTAGATTTCTTTTCCACCCTGTCCTAAAATCTCATAATGTGATATTTTATTGAATTCTCTGGAATGAGACTTGTGTGTAAAAAAAAAAAAAGAAAGAGAAGAAATAAGAAAACAGCACTAAACTTAATTTCCTTTTACATTTTGTATTGTGTTTTGAAGTTTAAAAAGGAGAGAACTATAACAGTTGTGGTTTTAAGAAAAAAAATCAAGTCGTTTTGAAGAAAAGAATAGACCTTTGTGAATACATACAAAAACATATAAATGTATATCCAGAAATATAGACAATCAAAACATTTACTATCAGAAATGTTCAAAAGGAGATCTTTATTGTTTATAAGATGTGTACATAAACACTTGCGTTGTTTTTCTTTTGTTTTGTTAAGCATTATTTTGTATTTTTGTTGTACTTTAATACATGTACAGATCCAGAAATAAAGCTCTGGAAACATGAGTGCTTTCTTATTTATCACATCAGTTTTCTAACTGATGTCTGATGTCTGTTTTCAGACGACTCTCCATTTTAATGGCCTTATTATGACAATATAGGTTCATGAGAAAGTGGTCAAACAGGCCAGCCATGGCTTAGAAAACTGCAAATAACAGACAATACGCCAAAGGACACGTTATATCTATTATATATACACGATATATATATATTTTTTTATATCATAAAAAGGAAATGAATAAATGTAAATATCCTATTCTAAGGGCTTACAATAAAGAAGCCCTTTGATTGGTTAGCGCACAGCTTTCTAATTGGACACCCTTGGAAGGGGGGCGTGGTTAAACAGCGATTACGTAAGAGACCTTCGTCGGTTCTCCAAGTTTGACAGCTTCGGAAAAGACGATTGATCGTGATTGAATTTCACAATTTAGAAACAATCGTTGCACCTGACAGTCTACAATGATTGGGTGACGGACATCAAACGACAACCAGAATGGCAGGCGCTAATAGTAAGGCTTGTCTAAAGATACGAGGCTCCCAAATAAGACCTTTGCTTGCATCAAAGCATGTCTTCCTATTTGATTGCGACGGTGTTCTGTGGCACGGAGAGAAAGCAATTACCGGTGCTCCAACCGTGATCAATTCATTGTCCAGGCAGGGTAAAAACGTGTTTTTCGTCACCAACAATTGCACAAAGCCACGTGAGATCTATCTGAACAAATTCTTAAGGCTGGGCTTTACCCATGTGAAGCAAGATCACATCTTCAGCTCGTCCTATTGCTCGGCACTTTACCTGAAAAATGGCCCTGACACTCGAGGAAAGGTATTTGTCATAGGTGGAGAGGGCATCCTCCAAGAGTTAAGGGAAGCTGATGTTCCGTTTATTGGGGATGAATTCGACCCCCCAGATGCCAACATTTATAATTGCTCTCTATCTCCAGATGTCAAAGCAGTTCTTGTGGGTCATGACGATCACTTCTCATTCCTGAAATTAGCCAAAGCGTCTTGCTATTTGCGGAATCCAGACTGTCTGTTTCTAACAACCGATAGTGATCCTTGGCACCCACTTCCAGATGGGAGGATACTGCCTGGTATAGTGCTGATCGTTGACAGTTCTCGCTTCCACACACTCTCACAAGCTGTTTGAACATTTCTGCATGGTAATCCCTGCCTATGAAGCATTCACAGTCATCACATCCAGTGTAGTTAACTCTCTGTTTGACTTCTCTCTCCCAGGTTCCGGTTGCCTGACCGCAGCCCTGGAGACGGCCACAGGACGGAAGGCCACAGTGATTGGCAAACCCAGCCGCTTCATGTTTGAGTGCATCTCCAGCCAGTTCCGGGGCGTGGAGCCAGAACGGTGCCTGATGGTGGGAGACCGACTGGAGACGGACATGTTGTTTGGGGCTAACTGTGGCCTGGACACCATGCTTACATTGACAGGTATCTCACAGATAGAAGATGCTGAGGAGTACAAGATCAGTGACCCTTCCACCAATCAGAGCTTTGTACCGGACTATGTGGTGGATACCATTGCTGACTTCTTGCCTGCTTTTGAGGACCAACACTAACTCCACTTGCTCATTAAAACATCATGATAACGTCTCGGTTCAGACAGAAATTAGGTTGCCGTGCAACTGTACCCAGCTTTCAATGTCTATGTGGTTGGTGTGTTTGAAATCTTCCTACTTTTAAACCATCTCTGACATGTTGTTCGATATCAGTATGATGTAATCCTGTATGTTATCTGTTGTGACATGTTTTTAAGTGCATGTAAAATACATCAAATGAAAACATGTAACGTTGGTTCAAACTGCAAAGTTGTCATGAAACAGCATTGTACTGTGTTTCTTTGCAAACATCACACTTTACCTTTGGGTTGTATTCTCAGAATGTTCCTGTGATGCTTTGTACCTGGTGCTCAGACTAATTGCTGATTTATTTAACCAATCTATATGTGTCAAATCCCAGTTTGTCTCCCCAGACAACAGAATCCTCTGTGGCTCAGTGGATATGCATGATTAAGTTTGAGGATAAACCTGGTAACCTTGGTTCAAATCTCCCTCAAACCAAATAATTTAGTTCAAGATATCTGCAATTTAGCTATATATAGGTTGTCCAGCTAGGCGGTGGTTGGGTCTTCCACACATGGTTGAGAACCAGATAACCCAGGTTCAAATCCAGCAGAAGGTACAGTGTTCCTAACTGTCTTATAAAGGTAATTTGTTTAAGTTATTAATATATAAGTATGTAAAGGTAAAAGGATAACTGTCTTAATTAACTTAACTTTAGCCAAACATCTTTAAAATTTTAGCTGCTCATCTTCCTTTGTTATATAACCCCACTATGCTAGATGGCAAATTCTCAGGGGGGACACGGCCCCCCCTGACCCTGGGCTCTCCAGGGACTCCGATCATCTGTGCCAGGGGTTTGAACCTCCGTCCACAATTGGCACTCCGAGCCCGCCAGTGACGTTAGTCTACCTGACTCTTCATCGTTAGCGTCCGGCAAACCCACTAGGCCACAGAGTCTCGGCGGTAACAGACCTTTTCTCCAGGCGTTTTTCAAGTGCCTCTTCCAATCTGTGATTTAAAATTTGGCAGTTAAATGGACAGGACTTGAACCTTAAACCTTGTTGGTACAAGGCAGTTGCTCTCCTCACTGAGCCAATTCCAGGTTGAAATACACATATTCTCCAGGCGTCTTTCAAGTGCCTCTTCCAATCTGTGATTTAAAATTTTGCAGTTAAATGGACAGGACTTGAACCTTAAACCTTGTTGGTACAAGGCAGTTGCTCTCCTCACTGAGCCAATTCCAGGTTGAAATACACATATTCTCCAGGCGTCTTTCAAGTGCCTCTTCCAATCTGTGATTTAAAATTTGGCAGTTAAATGGACAGGACTTGAACCTTAAACCTTGTTGGTACAAGGCAGTTGCTCTCCTCACTGAGCCAACTCCAGGTTGAAATGCACATATTCTCCAGGCGTCTTTCAAGTGCCTCTTCCAATCTGTGATTTAAAATTTGGCAGTTGAAGTGACAGGATTTGAACCTTCAACCTTGTTGGTCCAAAGTAGTTGCTCTCCTCACTGAACCATTCCCAGGTTGAGACAAACTTACTCTCCAGGCGTTTTTCAAGTGCCTCTTCCAATCAGTGATTTAAAATTTGGCAGTTAAATGGACAGGACTTCACCCTTGTTGGTACAAGGCAGTTGCTCTCCTCACTGAGCCAATTCCAGGTTGAGACATGTATTCTCCAGGCGTTTTTCAAGTGCCTCTTCCAATCTGTGATTTAAAATTTGGCCCTTAAATGATTGGGATTCAAACTTCCAACCTTGCATTTATGAGGCAGCATCTCACCTCACTGAGCCAATTCCAGGCAAACAATAACATGGTGTCCGGGCGTTTTTCAAGTGCCTCTTCCAGTCTGTGATTTAAAATTTGGCCCCTAAATGGCTGAGAGTCAAACCTTTAACCTTGCTGTTATAAGGCAGCCTCTCTCCTGACTAAGCCAAATAATTTAATGTAAATTATCAGACAAGATCAGCTCTTTCACTCGAAAGCTTGCAATGTGGGGCAGGCGAAGGAAATACTGATTCATTCGAGAACCTGCATTAATTTGTAGACACTACTATGGTGCTGCCTCAGTGCATCCATGTATTAAAGCAACGTATTTCATCACTGATGGGATTCTTTAAAAAGTACTTCCCTGAAAACAGTTCCCAGTATGACTGAGAGAGATCCTTTCAATGCACCGGCTCCAACTGGAGGACCAGTTCATTGACATGACCTCTGACTTCACACTGAGACTGAGCTTCATATCACAGACACTGAGTGAATTCTGGGTGAGTGTAGAGAGGCTGTATACTCTCTTAGGGCAGAGGGCTATGGGCATTATTCTTCCTTTTGCAAAGTCTTATCTTTGTGACACTCCCTTCTCTGCTGTTGCTGCATTGAAGACCAAGTACAGGTCCCAGCTAAACATGGAGCAGGAGAGTTGTAGTATTATGCTTCAAACTCCAGTTTGAAAAGCTGTGCACTGCAAAACATGCTCAAAGTAGCCATTAATCCTGACTTCCTCATAAAAAAAAAAAAGTTGTATTAATTTTTTATGTTAAAAATGTTTTCTATACTGTGCTCCTGAGTTAACGTTACTGGTCAAATTTAATTTATTATTATTTATTGATTTTATGTACTTTTTCTATGATTAGTCAATATAACATCTCTGCTTATATCTTTACCCCCCCCAAAAACACACATAATGAATGACATTACCTGTCGGTATCATAGTATATTTTTAATCATTCATAACCAGCACATCACACAAACTCAATCCACCACTTTGACTCTACATCCAACTTGATTTGAATCCAAGAGACGACCAGTCCAGCTAAGCACCGTGCTCCAAAAAGACAGAGTTCTCCAGTGATTGTGTCAATGGGGCCAAGAACAACAGGGTCCTCAGTTTGTCCAGTCAGTGATTTGAACACTGTTTTGTCCGAGTATCTGGATGTTATGTCACCAAAGGTCAAAAATACAACACAGCGAAAAAGCAGCTTAGGTTGAGGCCAAAGACTGCTGATCTGTGAAGGGTGAACGCCAATGCGAAGATTTCCCCCCCAAAAACATGTGTGCTTAGAAGTGGCAGAAGATTTGAGCAGTCTATCTAAAGGTTGCCGGTCAAATAAATAACAGCTGTCATGACTGTTTTCCAGCATGTAATGAAATTAAGATATCCCTTGCTAATCAAGTTACAGTTAAGCATCTCTTCATTAACATGTTTTAAAAAATAAAACTTTCTATGTACATTTTCAACATGAATTATATAATATCTTTATTCTGCAGGACGTACGGTGAGCTGTGGCAACAGATCCTCTTGTGTTGAGGAACAAAACTGGGGTTTAAACAAACAATGGCTTCCACCAATAAGGACTTTGGTTGTGCTCAGTCATTGAGTGTCACTCTGGTCCACCACGCTGTGAAGAATCATAAAAGAAGCAGACTCGGTTAAATAAACACCAGTGCATTTAGGAAAATGATCGAATAACATTAAAAGAATGAGGTAACTATCAGCACTTGTTCTCAACTGAAGCAGGTGAGGCTTAAGCTGGTGACTCACCTGGATGTAGTTCATCTCTTCCAGCGTAAGGGGCCTCCTGCGGTACCTCTGGGGGAGTTCCTGGACTGTGGCCAGGCTGTCTGGGGTGCCAGGGAGTAGGGTGATGGGTCCAGGAGGTCTTGCTATAGGTGGTACTGCTCTTGCTGCTGTGACTGGAGGAGGGCTAGGGGAGCTAGCTACTAGCGTCTTCAGTGCTTCTGGAACTGAATGGTTTGAGGATCATTTTATAGCTTCAAATCACTGAATATTTCCTGAGCTTTAACTGCACTGGACAGGTGAAGTAATGGAGCCAATCGAATGAATACATGCCTAAACACACACTAAAAGAGAAGAATTGTACAGGGGAATGTAGCTACTGTGCTTAAATCAATGGGAATGAGAGGGAGTGCATATAAAGTGTCAAACTCCAGTCCTCGAGGGCCACTGTCCTGAACGCTTTAGATGTTTCCCTGATCTAGCACACCTGATTGTAATGAAGGGTCGTCATCAAGCTCTGTGTGAGGTGTTCTGGAGCAGGGACACATCTAAAACTATAAGGACAGTGGCCCTCCAGGACTGGAGTTTGACACCTGTGATTTTAACAGTATACGCAGCATACTCACCATTTGGTCTGGGGATTCCATGTCTGTTGGGGAATTTTATAAGCGGTGCATGGGGTCGCACAGTCTACAAATGAAGGAAATATTGACAGTTACATTGACAGACCAGCTCACAACTTTTTGAATAGCAAAACACGTTTATAAAACTATTTATGGTCAGTTCAAGTGCTGACCCCACTGTCATAAATCATGACTGACAGATCCTGAACAGCCATAAAAGCAGTAGGCTGTACTAACTTCAAACAAGTTTCAACCTACAGCAAAAAAAAATCCTTATGCAATGGCTTATTAGTTCATCTTTTAGAAGTTATACAAGGTGGATCTATCTGATATAAATACTGTCAACTGGCAGATATGGAGAACATTAGGCGTTGGTTTTTCCATGCATCAACAAGGGCATAAGCAAGGGTACTTAGTCTGTCCAATTCCGACTGAAATAAAGCCGCAAAAAGATCAATGGACTCTAAAACTGAAGCTGCACAAAGTACGAGACGTTTTCAACTACTCACTTGAGTGTTAAGTGTTGATGCAGTACGGTAAAGGGAGCAGATCGACCAGCGTACCTGTACAACACGTCCGACGGCGGCCATCTTGCTGCTGACTTTGCCCCCCATGACGACCTCACCGGTCCACTTCCGAGTCACAGGATGTTGCCTATTTCCGCCAGAAGAGGGAGATAATAATAATCTATATAATACAATATAATATATAATATATATCATATAATCTAGATCATTCTTTAATACATCGAGGGAGATAATACACTTGTAAAGTAATAGAAACGCATAGAATGAACGCTTGATACGACTGACAGTAATTTTTGAATGATGGTAAAACAGACTAATTAGAGAAACTATGTGATTATGCTTTCCTATAATGATGTTATATTTATATTTTATTTTAGTTATTTTTTCTATTTTGTATATTGTGTTGTATATCCCCGTGTAAAGATTTCTAAATCATTGATGTGTTACTACTGTCTGCAGATTTGTTATGTTTATTCTGACATTCATAAAATACAAATTACGTAATAATAATAACTAATAATAATAAATGGTTTGCTTCCCCCTCCCCATTTTTTTAAACAAATAATAATAATATAAACGTATAGAATGAACGCTATATACGGCTGACAGTAAGGGCATCCCAGTGCACTGATGGAGATGCGATTTGAGGGTCGAGCGGCCCAATGTCGGCGCATAACCCAATTATAAACTATAAACTGAGGAGAATGTAAAACTTATGTTTTACATAAGTGCATGTAAATAATCGACCCATATTGCGTCGTTAACGTCCGAAAAGTCACGCAATTCAGATGTAATTTCAAATATTACTTTCGTAAATCATGACAGTATACGCTAATATTTTATTAGCCGACTATATATAATTTCAGAACAACAGTGTGTGGTCATGTCAATAACTAAGAGCATCTTCAAACATTGTCACCATCAGTTTAAGATTATTTCCAGGAATAGTATGACAAAACACTTCTTAATCTCCCGAAATGTAAACGCTAGACAAAAAATGCATCTCCCCTCAGTCATTATACTCCTGATTCGCTTAAATAGCTTTACTTAGTATTGGAACTAAACTCATAAATGTTGTTACTACAAATGTAAATGACAAATGCAGGCTGCAAAGGCAAATTACCTACCTGTCTTTTTATCCTGCTCCAGTGATGAAAACTGGGGGGGGGGCGTTAAGCCGCTGGTCACGTGATAGGTGCTCACTTCCGGGCGGCACATTCAGTTTGTATTATTGACCAATAAAAAGATCTTAATTTTGAACGACGTGTCATTTGACCAATAGAAATGTCTTTTTTTGAGCGACGTGTTATTTGACCAATACAAATTTCGCATTCAGTACTCTGCCTCGTCCAATTGGAGCAAAAGAGAAAAAGACGTTGTGCAGCGCGGTCGAAGCTACAAGTCTAGGTGGGTTACTGGCGTTATTCTGCTGTTTTTAACTAGTTGATACTCATTAAGTCCCATTTTTTGAGTAAATAATTGAACACTTTTTATAAAGTAAAAGTATACAGCAGTTACTTACTGCAGCGGATTTACTGTCTGCTGGTGTACACAGTGCAGTACTGCACAGTATAGTATGAGTAGATATTCCCAAGTTGTCACTGTAACACATATATCACTGATTCTTGAAACTTTGGCAAAAACATGTCCCACTAAGAAAAGTGCTAATTTTGTTGGAAATTAATACAACTTTCATGAATAAAAAGAATCAAGGTTATAATCAGGGGGTCCTTTGCACATATGTAAGGTTATTTTATAGGTTTATTTTTAATTTGTATTAATTTAATGATCATATACTGGCCCATTGTCTACAGAATCAGTAGTCCTCGGTTAGGAGATAATCTGTTTATCTTAATTAAAAAAACAAAAAGTATTAATTGAATTGAATAATATCTTAACCACGTGAAAGAGTACATTGTAATATGTATTAAAAAGTACAAACAGTGAGTTTTGAACAATGTTTACTATTATTTTGTGGATTGCTCAAAATGTGTCCCACATATTCGTCACCACCGTCAGATATTTATAAAAATCAATAAAATCTGGCAACTACAAGGTCAACTACATTCCTGGGGACCCCATTTTCAAACCTTCAGCTCTACTGCATGCTTCAAGATCACTCAAGCTCCTGTAAGTTTGCTATATTCTCTTAAACTTGTTCATATTTTTGGACATTGCTACTGTCACAACCATAACATGTCAACACCGTGTCTTTCGTATAAAAAACACTAGATTAGATTATGACATAAATGTATACTTTTGAAGAAGAGGTCTGAAGTAGCTAGCAACAGAGGGGAAACAAGATGGCTAATATGAACAACTCATGCACATCATGTGAAAGAGTATTTTTTTGTCACCACCGTCAGACGTCACCACCGTCAGGTTTTCTGTCTGACGGTGGTGACCATGGACCTATAATATTGGTGGTGACGGACAGTCTGACGGGGGTGACAAAAATCTCCAGATGGTCCTCAACGGAGGCTGGAATATAATTGTTGATCACAATAAATACCAATATGACCTGTGATGTTTCATTAACCTCTTTTATATTTTTATATATGTACTTCCCCCTATATTTCTTCCATACAGGCTTACACTTAAGCAATATAGCACGAGTGAGAGGATGTTTGTGGATATCCTCACAGCTGTGGTTCGGCCGGGGAATGGGAATGGGGTACTTTTAATAATGATATTGCTTAATTTTACCTTATATTCCTTGAAAAATGTTTATCACAGTGCTCATGATTGTTATTTCTTGGACCAAATAGTTAGATAAGGTTGTTAAACAAGAAGTGATTGACTTGAGTGGTATACATTTCGGAATTGTATGTTGTAATGAGGCCACTGTCACCACCGTCAGATTAGTGTCACCCCCGTCAGTTCTTAAGTCACCACCGTCAGAGGGAGTTTTATTTGTTTTAAATGAATATGCTTAAAATATGTTTCTTCAGTGCTGTTGACTTATTAAAGTAATAGTCTCTATTAATCCAAAAATGTTTGTTAAATAAAAAAAACTTACTTTTTCTATTTAAGCTTAAAGTATACGTTGTATGATGTTAGATCCTTTAAAGGAGTACACGTGAAACAGTATAAAAAATGAACAATAGTGAATAATTAACATTTAACAGCATATATGTGTATTAAGAATGCCAGATAATGGTTTAAAAGACTTTAAATACATATTAGACCAAATAAATAAAAAATAATTTGCTTTTTATTGTGTCTGACGGTGTTGAAAAAAACTAAGTAATGACTGGGAAAATGCCTATTTTATGAAAAAAATACAAAATTTGGAGGTTGCACTGGTACATTGCTGAACAGCCAATACCTTGGTCTATAATGATATACCTTCACATTTTGTAATTTAACTAACTTTTTATTTTCAAAATTAAAAACTGTTTTATCCAAATCCCCAAGAATCAGTGATATATCAATATAGATAATATAAGACTTGTAGTATAGTAGATTGACAAACGTGTTTTTATTCCACAGCAGTAAGAGTAAGTGTGAGATCATGGAGCTTTCTGGTCGACTAGATGAGGTTGCTTCAGGGGGTCAGGGGTCAGAGTCAGTGACACAGGATGGTCTGGCTGACCCCCACCAAAGAGAGAGCAACAACTCTATAACAGATATCATAAGGTTTTCTTTCTCATTATTTCAAAATTAACAATATGTAATATATGATTAGTGTCAGGTCAGTTATTCTTCAGATGGAGATGAACTGATGTGATTCAATGGTGTTTCTCTCCACATCAGGATCAAGAAACAGATGTCCAATCAGGCCTTTGAGATGTCGGTCAGGCTCCAAGCAGGTGACATGAATATTTGAAACTATATAAATGAAATGGTTTCCATGGTTTTCACATTGTGTGAGACACATTTTGGTGAACATCTTAAAACAATCTATCGTATTCAACAGGAAAATGCAAGAAAACATCCGAGGATGAGAGAGATCTGTAAGTATGTTGTTTGATTTGCAAATATGTAGGCATGTAAATGATGTATTTTCTGATTTGAGATTATTAATTCAATCTGGAATACCACTGTCACTTTATAATCCACAGGCCTGATTATGTCAACGAGTTAGAGGAAGAAAAGACCAATCACTTTAACAAGACATTGGCATTACACAGGTAATATACCGATTCAAGGGAGTCGGGTGGCTCAGCGGTTAAGGCGTTGGGCTCATGATCAGGAGGTTGTGAGTTCGATTCCTGGCTGTGGCTACATGACGTTGTGCCCTTTGGGGCAAGGCACTTCACCCTTCTTGCCTCAGGGAGAATATCTCTATGCTTGCTCTAAATCGCTTTGGATAAAAGCGTGTAATAAATGCTAAATGGTTCTTTTTAATCAGTATATCAGAGTAAATGATTTCATGAACCTCATCCCTGTACATTTGATTTATAGTTAATAAATATGTGGTTGTTCCTGGATAGGATGCAGTTATGGCACGCTATCTCTGAGAAACTGCAACAGAATGACCCAGAGGCAGAGTAAGTGGAAACAGTCCTACCGACCATGTTAATCATAGTTCACCGTCCTTCATCCAGCCCTCATATAACTGTCTTGATTAGCAACATCAGTGTTGTTTTGTACTGATAAACCGTGAGTCTATGTAGACTAGTCTTAGTGTTTACTGTTGTGTTGTATGTCATGATTGTAAATTCCCTTTTATTTTCCAATGTGTGCCCTTGAAGAGCAATGAGAGAGTTGAGCAGTCGTACCATGGAACTGTGCTTCAATATCACTGAGCTGCAGCGGGTGAGGACTCGATGGGAATGTAGTTTCTGCTCTGTTTTCACAGGGTACACATTTCAGCCTGAGACGGATCGGTGACTTTGCTTGTTTTTGCCCAACAGGAATCGTGTCAACTCCAGGATCAAATCACAGATCTGCAGAAACAGAGGCTTGGTACGTCACCCAAGCGTTGTTCCACCGTATCAATACTGGGATATCGTATGAACGACATTGATTGTATGACATCGTCTCTGGTTAAGTGTTTGATATCTTCATTGCCTCTGTAGAACTGAAGCGTCTGACTCACGAGCAGATGAAGGAGATGGACGAACTGAAGAGGAAGAAGGAACACCCAGAGATGGAGAAGTATCGAAACATCATAGAGAAAGGCCAGTCAAACCTGGTCAAGTACCACAAGATGGCCACCATCACTCAGAATGTCCTGCGGGTAAGCTGAGTCTTTTTCAGATGTGGTCTTCATGTATTTATTTTTAACGTACAATGCGCACATTTTCAGGCAGTAAGGCCGTGTGTTTTTTTGTGTTCACCAGGGTGTCATCTTGGCCAGTAAAGTGAACTGGAGAGACGACCCCAAGTTGAGAGCCATCGCCATGACGCTGGAAGACGTCCTTTTGTCGGAGGACTGAGCTGTCAAGAACAACCATGTTTAATATACGTGTACATAACCGTTATCTGCTTTGTTGTACGTAATCGCTCTGTATAAAGACTCGCTTCACTTTCCTGAAGGAACATTTGTGTATTCATTGATCACCAGCAGTTAGTCAGAATGTCGTGTCAGATAGAGCTTTATTGCTTTGAATAAATCTCCTTTTTTTATTTTATTCAATAAATATATGTAAATGAAACAAATGTCATAGCCAAAATAGCATCAATCTTTAATTTCCTAACATTTATGCCATTGTTGTGTTTTTTTTAATGCTCAGAGTTAAAGGATGATCTCCAAATGTGCATGGCTGTATTGCATAACAGTGGCATCACATTCTCCATGCTGGTTGTATACCAGTACACTGAGAAAGGTATGGAAAACCCCAGAATAGACCAATCTTAAGAGAAATCCCATTGAAGTCACCAGCACGCTCTCAATCCAGAGCCTTCTCTTTCTAGAAGTTGCCAGATCTTTCTGTGTGTTCTCTCAGCTGTCAGGACCCCGCCCCCCTCCCCCCAGCCCCCTGACCCCTCCCCCATTTGCCCCTGTCTGCATAGACATTTGCTGTCAAGTCCTCAGCTGTCACACCTATGCCGTAAATAGACGTTATTTGGGCCAGACCATGTTACTGGGGGGTCCCCTTAACCATGCATTCGATTTAAATACTTTTATTATTGTCCTGATAAGTAACTACTGTCTTTATCCCATGTTACCTAGGGTATTCAAAGGTAGAAAGTAATGCAAGTGACCAAGTGCAGGCTATTGACGTATCATGAACAGCTACCTGACTTTTGTTTTGAACGGATCCCCCCCCCCGCCCCTCCTTAAAATGGACCCCTCTTGATCCCAGCCCATCTCAGCCAGATACTGTATAAATATAAATGGCAGAGTTGGAGGGGGTTCCCTAAGACAAACAAGAAAACCAAAGGTTTGAGGCACAACCACCAGGCTACGAAGATCCAGATCCAGAACACAAACACACACAAGGGGCAAGAAGAGGAAGAGGACGCACCCAGACTCACAGGTATTCACTTCAAACTGAGGGCTTTCTGATCGACGTGAAGGACTGTCCCGGGGACATTCTGCTGAGTCCAGCTAAGAACACATGGCTGACAAGGAGCATGATGGTTGTCTATCAGCACAGGATAGTGGAGCAGATAGTGGGCAGTGGGTGAGCACCCCCTCTGGGGTACCGAATAATGCCCAAATAAGGCATGAGGGGCTGCCATTTAAAGTTCCAGTAGATAACATGTGCTGGCCATTTGCTGTTGGAGACTCACTTCATTGGGTGTCTGAATAGTGAGAACGGTAAGAGTGTGAAGTTAAAAGTCACAGTTTCAGTATGCAATTGTTATTTCTTTGTCTATATATTGTAGTTGCTGTTTGTTTTTCATGTGAGAATCCTCTTTTAGAGTGTAAACTAGTTTTTTTTTAGCAATTGTATCAGTCTGTTTTATGAACTGGTATTTGCAATTTATCA